>JAAGNO010031027.1:131393-142299 GCA_033439905.1 Ceryle rudis
AGAAAAAAAACAAAAAAAAACACCCCCCACAAAAAAAAAAAAAAAAAAAAAAAAAAAACCAAACAAAAACAAAACCAAAAAAAAACCACTACAAAAAAACCACAACCAAAACCAAAAAAAAAAACCCCACAAAAACAAAAACCACAAAAAACCAAAAAAACCTCCCAACCAACCACACACAAAAAAAAACCCCACAAAAAAACCAACAAAAAAAACCCCAGACCACACAAAACCAAACCAACCAAAAAACCAGAAAAAAAACCACCAACAATAACCACTTTCTCAGCTTTTGAAGTTTTGAGACAGCATTAACAATTAGCCAAGTAGCCTCCAACCTGTTGCTGAAGCTTCAAAAGCTGCTGCTGTTTCTCTTGCAGCACCTGGAGCTGTTGCTCGGCTGAGGCCATTGCATGAGAGAGAGACTGCAAAGCTACCTGGGCTGCTGAACTCAGTGCTGTCGAGGCTTCCCCAACCGTTCCAGAAGAGAGGCCACCGACTGCTGGGGTAACCCCAAAGGTACTCACTGGCATGAAACAAACAAAAAACAAAAACAAACAAAACAAAAACATGTATGTAGAAAAGATACTATCAAACACACCTTTAATTGAATTACTTACTAATTGTTAAGAGCAATGCAAAACTAAGAGAAATATCTCCTTTTATCCCATTCTTGCTACAAAGTAACGTCAGTTTGAATTCCAAAGTATATAGTTTATGCACAATCATCATACATGCAACATTTTCATTACAGAAGAGCGACCTAATGCACTGGAATTCTTTTGCCACAACAGGCTACAAGGTAAAGATGTAATTTTATATGTTATGCTCTGACAGGAACAAATTGATTCAAATTATTGAATTTCTAATCCAGTTGGTTTGTTAAACTTTAAGAAGTTTAACTTCGCATACAGTAACTATCCAAAAAAACATAAACAAACCCTCAAACATTTCAACACTTATAAAACTAAAGGCAATCTGTTGGTCAAACAGTGCTCACTACATCCAATTAAAAACATTATATTGTAGAACTATGCTACATAGAAAAAATGAAAAATTGTATATACCAGTAAACGTACTTGCATCGTCCCTTTCTATTCTAGTTCCATCACTTGTTGAAACACAGGTAAAGTGCAGAGGTTCAACTTCCAGAAGTCCAGTGAGGGAAGTAAAGCTACCTTCAGCAGCTGCACAGCTACTTATCTTTCCATTTCCTGAAAGAGAAATAAATACCTGCACAATCAACTAATGTTTTCTTCACAATAACATTTCAAGTCATGAAAAAACAACAGCAACAACAAAATATAATCTGCATATTTTATTACTTTGTGTTGTGGAACAAACACCTTAATGCTCACGTTCACAATATAAATGGAAGTATATTTTTTAAATGGATAATGCTGCCAAATCTTCGCATAGTATCTTTGTATGTGAAACTATCAAATGTGACAGCAGAAACATAAGTGTAACTGTAACTCCTGAAAAAATTATATATGGATGCTCTGTTCTTTCTACACTGGGAGAAAATTATCTTGTAAAATGCCTTGATGTTACTGGAAAGGAAGAGAAAGAAAATAACAGACCAACTAAGATCATACACCAAGTTAGTATAAAATCTAGACTGTTATTCAATATACTAACAAATTCAGTGTTGTATGGAGGGAGGCATGGGAAAAGAGATGGACAAGAGAATACAAGAAAAGAAAGAGAGTCACTATGATTGATGAATATGCTTGCTATGAAAAGAATTTCCTGTCAGGTAAAAGCTGCCTCATTCTTAGGACATTCCACAGCCTAAAGATTCACTTACGAACTAATCTGAGAGAGTAGATACAAGTATACTTTTAAGGTATTTTAATGCCTCTGAAAGAGAAAAAAAATCTCATTAATCTGTAATATTTAAGTAGAAGAGTGCGATATGGCAGCTTCCCAACTTCAGAGAAATCCATTTGGATTTCTCTGCCTATGAAATGGTTGCTAGGCTAAATGAATAACAACATTCTCAAGGAAGCTGTTTAAAGGAAGTGTCAGATGCTTCCTCGATGACACTGACCCAGGGAATGATAGCAGCCTTTTTGTTTAATATCCAGTCTTATCTTAGATAAGAACAGATTTCAGAGTGAGTTTTTTTCTTGCCCTAAGGGCTACAGGAAATGTTAAGAGATCTCACTAAGCAAGAGAATATATTGAACTTCATTATGTACAGCCATAAATCAGATGGAAAGTATAAAACCACATCCTCGCTAAAAGAAAATGGTATAGAGAATCACAAAATCTTCCACAACAGATTAAACATACATACCTGATAGAACATCTGACAAATCAATTTCATCTGACTGTACTCCAATGCTGCTGTTGTATACATTTTTACAAGAAGAGCCACTTATTTCCAAATCAAACAGAACTGGATCAAAAGGTGAGCTATATAATCCATATCTGTAAAGGAATAAGACAAACAGCACTATTCAAGCAGTAAGAATTTATGTAAAATTATTTACAGAAAAAGGGCAAGTACTTAATCATCAGGATTTATTATATTCCTAACTATCCTTTACATTCAGTTGACATACCTTAGAAATTACCATTTACTTATATTTCATTGAAGTAGTTTATAGGGTGACCTCTTCAAACAGCTTGTGATGCTAAGTAACTCTTTGTTACTGAGTAGTTTTGGGGATGTAATACTGTCCTGGCAACATGACACAAAATCACACTAAAACTGGAAACCAGAACTACAAGCCTTAGACAATTAGCTACAGTACTATGCATGTCTGCACATGGTAAATCAGACATTTATAAGAAGTCAATAAAAACACAGTTCTAGAAATTCCACCTCACAGCTTTATAAGCCAAGAAAACAGAAAATCCAAAGTAATTAGAAAATCAGTGTTGCTTGGTTTTGTGCACCATTACTTACTACCAGCAACTGACAAGGGGGGAAAAACCAAAATGGAAATGAGGCCAAATGATTAAGCAGGAGTAGAAAGAAAGAATGAATCCATGTAAGTACAGAAATGAGAAATATATAAAACTCTGCACTTTGACTGGCAAGAGCCAGAACAAATAGGAAATATTTCCATGAACACATCATCAGCAACAGGAAGTTCCTCCCCCGCTCTGCTCCAAGTGGTTTCTCTGTTGTTTAGCAGGTGAGGAAAGCCCCAAACAGGTAATGATATGAAGGATGGAGTGTTTAAGTATCTTTTTTGATCAAGGAGGCACAAAAGGGTAAAAGTCTACGCAAGTACTACAGCACCAGCAACAAGGTAGAACAGGTTCTAAACTTCTTGCTTCCACTGCGGCTGACCTCAATGCTTCCGCCACACAACACTAAGACAATTACAGATCAACCCATTTAACTTACATTCCTCAACCAAGTTACTTACAAGCATCTACAAGGTAGACAATTTAAAATTACAACTTTATAGTAAGAGCAACACACCTTAGATGAATCTGGGTTGCTCTCTACAAGCATGTACTACACAGAAACACCACATACTGCACATCTAACAAGATTGACGTGTTTGCTGTGTGACCTTTTTTCATAAGCAAAGTCAGACAACATGCTACTGTGAAGTTGTTAGTAAAACACGTATTACATCTACAAAAACTTAAAAATGAATTGACAATGTCATAAAAAAACTTCACCCTATCCATCTATGCAGCAATGAACACAAACTACGTAAAATACCTCTTCTGCTTCACTCAGAGACCTCAACTGGAGTAATGGTTTACAAATTTGTGTACCACAGTTCAAGGAAGAGGAGGATCAAAGAAAACAGCTCAAGGAAATACTTAAGAGGAACTACAGATTTGGAGAATATGATCAAGACACTAACAACCTCTATATGTCCTAACTTTGGTAAGAATTAAATAATCTGCTCTTTAGGTGGACAGGACAGAACCATTAAAAGGCTTTAGTTGCGGCAGGAGAGAATTCAGATTAGATGTGGGCAGAATGAGACAGTTCATGAGCTAATGATAAAAAAAATTAAGCCATGTAATAGCTTGCAATATTTAGAATAATTAAATTCCACCACTACTTTAATCAGGTGCTTTCAAGAACAAGCTGACGAAATTAATCAGATTTACAAGAGACAAACCAACCTGCTTTGTTGTAGGACAGACTAAAATACTGTCTGAAATCCTTTTTTTCTTGTTCTCTGAACTGCAAGTCATGTAACACAGCAATCTGTCCCTATTCTTGCAAGTTTTACTTGCTTTATTGAAGCACATGATAGTAACTGTTCTACTCTGCCTTAACACACCGTGAATGTACAGATCCCTTATAAATATACATCTGCTTGTATGTGATTACCAATATTAGGCTACTGTACCTGGTAATGGCCAAATTAATAAAGTACTAGAAACTCTACAACACAAAGGCACACAAATACCATAAAATATAACTCAGGGAGTGGGAAAGGAAAAATAAGTCAAGCAATGTCTGCCTATTAATTTATCATTTTTAAAACCTGTTATATTAGTAATAGTTATCTTTTACATAAAAAAAAAAAAAGAAAGAAATGAAAGTATTCTCCCGACCAACAGACATATAAAGAAAAGGCCAGTAAATTCTGTCTAAATTAGTAAAATAAATCAAGATATAAGTCAGTTCTTGCTACAGACAGAGCTATAGTAATCAAATATGGGATTAGACAGATGTATCTCCTGCTATTCTATGCTATGGGGATACCAGGTTAAATGATGAAGCAAATTTAGATCCAAGAAGAAAAGCAGTAAAACACCATCTAGAAATATTTAGAAAACCTAATCTTGAAAGATGCCAAGAACAGGGGCTCACTTCAGAAAGCTTCCCTTGAGATGTAGATAGCTGTGTTCACTACTAAGTGATCTGAAATGTCACCTGTGCCAAACTCAAAAGTCAGTAACTGGCAAGAAAAAAGAACTATTTCACATACGCTGTTTAAAGGAGGTACATGGAAACAATCTATATGAAGGAACAGGTCAATTCCTACACAAAGGCGTCATTCTCATGTCAAGTGGAATTTTCACATTTTTCTCTTCAATTTGGTTTCTCAAGAAAATTCCACATGAAAACACAAAACCTTTTCTTTTTTCCAGTTCGCCCCGTGTATTTTTCAAAATTCTCTATTATCCAGTCACCATTTCTATTGCTGGGGTAAGCCTTTTAATCAGCTGCAAGGATTACAGATGATGAAATAAACTAACAACTGAGAAGAGGAATGTAGTAAAGAGCATGATAAAGACCCAAATATATCGCCTGGATCAAGCAAGATTCAATTTTTATCAAGTAATTTGGGATTGTAGTCCTTCAAAAAGAAACAAACAAAAATAAACAAAAATCCCCTCCTCCAAACTTAAGCTTCCTAAATTTTCAATTTCAGATGCAGATTCTGCTGTGTAACAGCAGCATGTGCCCATCGTCATAATACGGCTATTGAAACTGCTACAAAAACTGAACCACCAGAGATTTCCTTTAAGTATCATGTAAATCCAAAGTTAAATGGCCAACCAGTTCATGATGTAAACGATGCAACACCACAGTCTGATATTACATTGACATATAACGCATAATAAGAACCTACATTCCCATTAAATTACTCCAGGTCCCTACACTTAGGCTGTGGCCTTTAGTAGCAATACATTAAATGTATGGTCAGTTTAAAGAGAGATTCATTTTGTGTGGCATTATGCAGAACTGAAACGATTCAGTATATTTGATTCTCTCCAATACTCAAAGCAGGACATGCTTTGTTAATCCTTACACTAAGAATCATAAATACTAACTTAAGGTTTGCAGACTTCAAACATTAAATCAGCAAATGTGTATGTAAAGTGTGCTGTAAATTGAAAGATAGCAGTTAAATTCACCTTTAATGCTGCACAAGTCAAAACTATTTTTCAGAGCTGTACCAAATTAACCCTTGCTCAAACAAATACAGCAAAATGCATCTTTTTTTAAACAGCCAAACTTCTTCAGAACACCAGATGATAACATGAGAAATTCTGTATGTTTGTTTTTAAGTTTACAACCACCTCATTTCTTAGTACCTTGTTTGAAGTAACGCTTCCATAGGTGTTAGGCGATCCTGCAACTGTCGGGATACAGCAGTTAGCAATGATGCACAAGCTGTACTACACCCTGCCAAGTCTTCATCTTTTACATAATTCAGCAATACAAAATACCAATACACAGATCCTGTATTAAAAAATAAATAAGGTGAAACAGGATGTGAATTTGCCAGTCAGAAAGCATATTTTGAAGCATAATCAACAGAAGTGATAAATGAATTATCTAATGGTTAATGAATACAGACTAGGAAGCAGTTCCCCCCCCCCTTTTTTTATTTTTATAGGCTTCAAGTTAGAAACATTCTGTAATCGTTAGTTTCCACAAGTACTTCAAATTCTCTTATCAACTAATTCTTAACCGAAGAAGAAAAAGATTCCCAAGTGACAGCTTTGCACATACTTCTTTCATTGCTTCTGCCCACTGCTTTCTACTAAGCGCCACAATCAAAACGCACTTGATACACTAGGGTGCTAGGCTAGGGGTTCCCATCCTTTCAGAGCCAAGCCTTACTCTAGATTCAACTCTTCCTCTCCTCTTATCCTCTGTTTGGGGCTGCTGTCTCCTTATCCTGCATTTACTGGAGGCACTGTTTACTTACAAATCACTTTTGGGAGCACAGTGTGGTGTTCTGTATGAAAACACAAACCTCAGCTTCCTCCTCCTCTCCCTGAGCATACCATACCCTCAAGAGCAGCATGTTAAACGTTTCTAGCTGGATGGTAGCACAATAAACTAGTTTTCCAGCAAGATCCCTTGGTGATGCCAAGCTAGATGCAATTCAACAATGTCATACTGTTAAAAACATGAAGCAGGTCTTGTCAGCTCCAATATGAGTGCTGAATTCATCTTCCCCTTCTATCTGGCACTCAAAAGGCTTCAATAAAGTTCTAAGACACCACTAGTCTTCAATTTAGATGAGGACGGGTTTAAATTTAGGTTTTTGGTGGGTTGGGTTTTTTTTGGTATAAAAATAACAGAAGTGGATTGCTATTTAGACATAATTTGGATGCCCAGGCTCCCAGGAATAAATCTCCTGATTTTCAGAAGTAACAGACAATCCTGACTCTCATTTATGTCAATAGAATCTGTCGTTGCTGAATCCTTTGAAATTTCTTTAAAAACCTACTTAAGCTCTCCCCAAATCGTCAATTCCTTCGCACACTGTTTTAAGCAAGCTGATTTGCTTAAAATTTCATTATCTGTAACTGCATACTTCATACTGGGATACCACCTGACCAGACCACTCCAAGAAGCAGTTTGTACTAACTGAATGGTTACCTAATTCTTATTTCACAAGAGTCCAACGAAGCATGCCAAATAACAAATGTACCACGTATTTTTATGACAACAAAGACTGTATACATACCACCTGTTGCAGCAGCAGGCAAAAGAGGCATATTGTCAAGTAAAGCTTTTAGAAGAACTGATCCAAAGCCCTGCTGACTCGGGTCACACCTGCCATTGCTACAAAAAAAAAAACAAAAACAAAACAAACAAACAAACAAAAAACCCATGTAGCTACTTTAACATTTAATGAAGAACAAAACATGAAATCTCCTCTAGAAGATGATGCTGTAAGACTGATGTTCTTTGCAGTCATAATGCAACACATTTTTCCTCAACAGAAGATCTTCCAAATCTTGTTGCTTTGTAAATTCCATATTAAACAGTAACAAACATATATACAATTCAGACTGTATTCAAAAACTCCCAAAACATAAACATAAATATATAAATACATATAAATAATTACCACTGACCTGATGCATAATGCAAGAAATCGCGCACATTTGTGAGCTATGCTCCGCCCAGCTTCAAAGAAGCAAACACGTATTACATCAGAGACACATTTACGTGTTTTAGAAAGCAAGCTGTCATTTCCTTCCTTTGAGCTGCAAGAACAAGTTGCATACTTTAGAGAATCCTATAAAACTTTTTTTTTTTAATCAGAGTTGATACTAAGGAATAGCCTTGCTATTTTAAACAAAATTTTTCTCTTACCTGCCAGGTCCATTTGAATACACTCCAGCCAGCCAACAAAGTGTGTCTAGCACAAGACTCTGAGCATGTTCTGTAGTCAGACCATCATCTGTCTTCTTGCAAAGAGTGGTGAGCAGCTTCTCATGGAACTCTGAAAACTGTAACATGGCGCACCGTTGAACTCTAGGGAAGAGGGGAAGGAAATAAAAATGGAAATTATCCAATATGGCCATTCTGCTATTAAAGTGTCCCTCCAGTTTTGTATCCTGTCTTAGGAGAGGCGAAAAAAAGATGCCTAGATGAGAGTAAAACTAGCACACAAGAATATGATATTTTCCATGAACAAATTCCAAATCTTTCTATTTTCTACTCACAGAACTTCACAGGTTACTGTACATATAGTAATCTGCAGGGATTTTTTTTTTTTTTTTCGATTAACTTGTCTAGTAGCTTCTGAACATAAAGAAACTTTCATCATCAATAGCACTCTTTGACAACCAATTGCACACACCTCTTTGTAGCCTCTTTGCCTTCAAGCCCATTACAGCTAGTGCCACCACTGTCAGGTGGCAGTTGGTAATACAAATCAAATACTATATTATTTATACTAAGCTCCGTAGTATCAATCCATAGATTTAACCACTGCAAGCAAAAAATTGTTAGTTCAATTTATTCTAAACTTTTTAACAAATAATATATTCTCTCCTGTAAGAAACAAGGCAATGTGGAAATAGAAAGAAGCTTGTGTTAAAAAAAGAAAAAAATCTGTCCAAAAAATTTATCTAATTCACCGAGAAAATTTACAATTGCCTTTTCAAGTCAGGCACATAACCCTTCAATATCCAATGTCATGGATGGTGTTATTCTACTACAAGTTTCGCAGAACAGTGCCCTCAAACTCACAATTTACAGGATTTTCCACATAAAATGTTCACAAAATGGCAAGTTGAAACAGTGTTTTGACCTGAGCTATTTTGAGACCTAAGTATTTTATGAGAAGTATAACTAAAGCTAGTATTTTTTTAGAATGAAAAAAACCTACTAACCTTTCCTTTGAAATTGAAGTTTTTTTAAATCTTCGAATTGTTACAGAGACTTCTTGAAGTAAATCACAGCCTCTCAGATTATCTGATTTTCTTGAAGAATTAGTGGCTTCAATTTTGCTAGAGGGCTTTTCCTGATTTGGAAGGGAAGAAAAATACATTCAAAAATCACACTGGTTTTGACTACTTCATTTTTATACCTTGTTCAGTGAAATGCAAACAGTTCAGTAAAATCTCTCACTCAGTTTGGGCTTTGTACTAACACAGACTACTTTTATTCGCTGATTGCTTTAATACAGAACAAATTTAACAATGTTCTGTAATTTGTTAATTTCTAACCATTCTGATAGTGTCCACAAGATGTACATCATATCACCCAATCTTACAACTACAACAATCAAAATACACACACAGACAAATCTTTCTAAGAGGATGAGGTTTATCAGCTATTGAAAACACTCATGGAAACTGAAGTTTTGAAACCAAGTGCTCAGAACAGGAAAGCAGCAGAACAGACCTGTTCAACTACATCTGCACAGAAGAAGCAACTTACAGTTGTTGAACTCAGTTTCTTGAAAATGCTGACACAGTGTCAACTCTTTAAAAAGTAATTTTTCATGGATCTTAATTCTCCTAACAGTTGTTTTGTTTTCAGATTACATAAATCATACCAATTCTACAAGTTTTAACACAAATGTCTTTCTTGGCTATTCATTACCTTGCCTGCTGCAACTTTTGCCAACAATGAAGCGAGGGAATGGCCTTTGTTAGTCTGAGGTTTTAGAGATGGTATTCTAACAACTGGTCTAATGCCACCATTGCAGATTTCTTCTGTTCCTCTGTCATTCACCGCTTTAACATGAATTAAAAATGAGCGGTACTTGCCACCAGCCATGCCTAAAAGTGGGGGTGGGGGGGGAAAGGAGGGGGAGAAGAATCTGCATAGTTTACTAGGGCAAGCTGTAAACAGATTTCAACTTCACAGATACAGTGTACAAGCAGAGCTCAACTGCATTAAACACAGTAGTTTATCCTCAGTTTGAAAGAGTAACTCACTGTTGTGTTACAAAGCAAAATCTGTCCATGTGAAAAAAAAATATAAAACAAAGTCTGACTACAGAAGCATGAGATGCACTTTAGTCTTGTATATGTCGTGTGAATAGCATAATAAACTGGTTTACCTTTAACAAGCTTTGGACTTGTTAGTGTCAACATTCCAGCATGTCCTGATAGATCAAGTCCAGTAGCCAGCCATACTGGACCACAAAGTATATCTTCCTTGTGTTCCTCCAGAAATGGACACAGTCTAAGACCTTAAAAAACATGAGTAATATGGATTTGAATTACTCATAATTAAGTCACAAAATCTGATCATTTGCATGGGTTAAAAATACACCATGTCAAATTCTCACCACTAGATATGTATAAACTCTAGGTCAAAAAATTTAACAATTACTTGAGGTTCACTTTTAGCCATTTTCCAGTAAATCAATAAATGTAAAAGACAGTTTTCAAAGCATTTTCAGTTACATTACACAGATAATATGCACACTGGCTGTCTGACCAGAGCCAGAAAATACACAGCTGATAAAATGATGATAAAATATATGATAAAATGATAAAACCAATATATTTTAAGCCACAGCTCTCACTGAGTCTTTTCTGAAACAGGACAGAATTGCTAAAAACAAACAAACAAACAAGGCAAAACCAACAAAACAACCACACACACAAAATAAAACCCTTACAAGCAAACAAACAAACAAAAAAACCCTGAATAATTTGTTTCTCCTGTGCTATACTGAAATTATTGAAATTACCATACACT
>JAAGNO010031027.1:156563-178330 GCA_033439905.1 Ceryle rudis
TTCCCAGATGCAAGACTCTACACTTGCCCTTGTTGAATTTCATTAAATTTCTTCCTGCCCAACCCTCCAGCCTGTCCGAGGCATGTATGTGTTCTGCACTGCAAAAGCTGTGGAGAGCAGAACAGAGAGTGACAGAGGCCTGGTGAGGCAGAGAATGAGCGTGTGGGAGGCAAAGAGACAAGATACATGAAAGGCACAGAAAGAGCTGGTGCAGGTTTTTTTCTGCATCTCAGTAAGAAAGGCCAAATAACAAAAGGTTTAATAAAATAGCTGCTTTAAATAGACAGAATAAAAAGTCAAAAATAATAGCTCAAATGACCAAAAAGGAAGAACCTCTCCATGGACAGGTTCTGTGCAGTGTGCTTTGTGGGAAACACCAGCTGGGGTCTGGGGGGTGCTGCACAAAAGCAGGGCTTCCAGTGTCTGAAGAGATGCAAGATTTTTCTCACTACCTGTATTTCTCTTTCTGTTTTATGTTATTAAAACAGCTATATCATTAAAACAGCTATATCATTAAGCCATTTGTTAGTGGGGCCTTTCTCACTGAGTTCCAGTATGGAGCTGTACTGCCTCTCTCTGGGCCCGAACCCATCCATCCCCTGTGCAGATCAGTACATCTCAATTGTAAAGTTTTAGCAGATACAACTTACAATGAGTTTCCTTGAAATTAAACAACTCACAAATAAACAATTTTCCTCAAAGAGAATTAGGGACACATTAGAAAACATAGACTTTGACAGCTTCATTTGGTACTAAGCCAAATCTCAGTTTGTTTCCGGTTCTATCTACTGCTCAAAGATCAATGATCGGAATGATCTCAACAATCAAAGCCAGACAAACTTTGGTCCTGGAAATAAAGTACACACTCATGCAATAGCAGTTCAACACACTGACTTGTACCATCTGCCAGTTTCATGTCTCACAGCAGGAGAAACACTGAAGAACTTCAGAAAGTTGTGGGTTTTCCTACAAGAAAGTTATGCCAAGGTCCCACTTATTCTGTAGATGCTTGAGTAGGGTTTGGCCTTAAAGAAAGAAAACACTTGGTTCTCAAACCAAGTTTCTGAGATTCTGAACTAATCAGCAGCAGCAAAAAACATCCTTACTATTTTATCCATGCGACAAGAGGAAGAGAGAGTGACAATCCCTACATTCCTGAAAGACTCCAGCACTTTTCAAAAAATAAATAAATAAATAAATTCTGCACTAAATTTGAGATATCTCACTTCCTCATATTTGCTTTTAAACAGTTTCTGTAAAGCAGTTTATTATCAACTTCAGTTATACAATATTAGCCCATAAAATCACTAGTGCTTATACACTTTCCAAAACCCTGCAGGTGGCTTTGCTTCTGTATCACAAAGGAGACATTCTTCCTCCTAGAACATCCAAAGATGACCTTCTGATGACGCATGCTTAATTCTTTGTTTCAAAGATATCATACTTCCTATACCCAATTGCCAGGAATAAAAAAACATAAACAAAAAATCTCTGCTGAAGTCAGTGTGGCTTTTTTGTTTGGTTGGGCTTTTTTTGTGTTACTACCAGCTCACAGCTTGCACTAAGCTGAAACAGTAACTCATCTGGTACTTTCATAATTCTAGCCAGGTAGCAAACATTGTAAGCAGCAGTTTATCTGAAGACTTCTCTGCTCACATCACTTTTACAGAGGCAATAAATGCTTCTGTTGCACTATCAAGAAGATATGAAAGCTGACACTCACTCAGTGATCATAAGGAGAATAACTGGAAACCAGCATTAATATACTTCCCAAAAACAACATTCAAAACACTGTTAATTTAATTCTGAATTGTATTTTGAATTTGTAATTTGCTTGGACTCAAGAACCTCGTAGGTTATAAAAACAGAACATAAGAATCACAAATCCATCCAAATAAATTCCAATCTTCCTTCTGGCAAAATAGGTATTGGTTCCAGGAAAGCAGCACTGGCACAAGTTACAGAACATGTCAGAGACTAGGCCTCTGCAGTCAAAGCCAATCTGATTAAATGTTTGGTGTCCTGAAGGTATCCTGCACTTCTGGCAGGAGTCTGAAAGGGTGACACAATTGTCAAGCACAAATCACAACACAAGGACATAGCTGAACAATATCTGAATAGTGAAAGGAAGAAAGAAAACAAAGCCATACCACAGGAAGCTATCCACTAAACGACTTACAGTCCTCCTCATCTCGCCATGGGGCGAGCCTAGAGAAAGGGTTAGCTCGAAACACACTACTTCAGAACGCTTCAAAAAACATCCTCAAAAAAAGCTTCCCTAAAACCCCACTTCAACAGAATTTACACTATACTTGGAGATTTCAGCTGTAAAATTCCATCCCAGCTTATGAAAAAATAGAATGTAATTGAACAGGGACAAGTGAAAGTTACTATCCCTAGCAAGAAATAATTAAATGCACTATTATGGGATGAAGAAAAATCAGCTAGCCAGCAGTTCTGTAAAAGAGGCCCTTATGAGTCAGAAGATAAACCCGATTCAATTTCCTGCTCAAAAGTGCAAACATCCCGGTATGTATATGCACACATGGTACATAAAAACAGCAGAGCTGCTAAGGAATTCTTCTGTTCCATTCAAACACATCTGTAGGATTACTGTGCCTGGCTTTGGCTGTCTCATCAAAAAACATGTGGACTGACTTGGCCAGGTCTTTTGGGAGGGAAGAGTAAGGCATTTTTTCTTTCAAAGCCCCTAAGGAAAGTTTAAAAGGAGTGGAGATATTCACCTTAAGAAATTGAAATAAATGAGTGGAGGAGGGCAGGACCTAAACAGACTCTGTCTTCCCCTCCTTTTTTGAAGCAACCTCTTTGCATATTCATAAGGGGCAATAATGACTCCACTGAGCAATGATGAAACAAACTAAAAACTAGGGCAGAAAAAAAAAAAGTCACCATAAAGGACAGCATGCAATGTAAGAAATTTCATGAGCAGGCTGTTAAATCTCCATTTTGAAGATCTTTGAACAGTTCGATCGGTACTCTACTTCTGTACAGGTAAATGTAATTGATCCTGACTTGAAGATAATCTCTTAGCATCACTCCCAACACTAATTTTTATGTGGCAAAACCTGAACTCTCTTCTATTCCATTAGACCCCATTGCCTATGAAGCCAGAACACTGAAAACACTAAATACATTCCTAAATTTCAAATACACCAGCATGCAAGGCTGACAAAGCCTCATGACACAGAAGGGAGAAATACGGTATCTAAACAAAAGCAGGGGAAAAAAAGCTACAAAAAGTAATTAATACAATACATACAAGTCAAGAGCAAGAAATCTCTTACAATTAAAAGCTACAAGCTTTAAGGGAATCAATTCTCAAATATATGAGAAAGTGCCGTGCAGTTCTGCTAGGCCTGCAACAAGAAATATTAGCATAGACAACTCACTTTCAACAATCTAACTCCAGTTTGAAAAAGCACCTTCAACAAAGGAGAGTGACTAGAGTGACTTTTTATAATGCAATACTGCAGGCAAAAATTTAGAATTACCTATAAAAAAAGCCCAATAAAATAAAATAAATTGGAGAATAATGTCAAAACAGATAGTTAAAACCAATGTGCTTATAAATGAAAGTGTAAAACAATGAGCAAGACATAAATGTATATGATAGGTTGCACTCAGTGCTCATCATCATCTTTTACAGCTTCCAACTCTAATTCGGAAACAGACAATATCCAAAAGAACTGATTCACTGTGATCTAAGAATTTCTATGTGTGAGGAGCCGATTATGGAACTTCAATTGGAGCTAGGACTTTTTGTCTGTTGGCTCTGAAGCAAAATAGGCAGAAAAGAGAACTGCTAGAATGAAAAAGCAATAGACTTCTTTCTTATAATGAAAGAACATAGAAGAACTTCTTTTCTTTTCTCCCACTTTTCCCCAAACTACTTCCAAATAATTAAACTGAATATATAACTAAATTAATTTACGGAACTACTGAAGAGTCACTTCTTAAAAATCAAATTGACTTTCCGTTGAGAAATTTTTTTGCTAGATGTAATGCAAAACCAAATACTAGCCTTTTCAACAGGACATAAGAGGGAAATGGTTTACTGTAAAACTTTTATTCAACACAGACATTCAAAAACTTGATTTGGGAAAGAATGAGATTGCAAATTTCAGGCGAGCACAACCAGGAATGCTTCACTCACTAGAAGGAACTCAAGATCGCAAAGAGATCTACATATTTTAACATCTACTCAGACAGTCTGGCACAGAAGGACCTGCTTTACCACACAACAATAAACATTTCCACTTCTTGTAGCATTTGTTTGAAACGTCACATCTCTTTCCAACTCGGTAATATTTCTTAGAGAGTTTCAGGTGCTGAAGTTGCATAACTGACAAGGGAAATACATCAATAGCAGTAAAAGAACTATCTTTTAAAAATACTAACAGAAACGCAAGTATGCACAATTTTCAAAATAGCCAAAGCAAAATACAAGCAGAGATTTTCACCTCTATGATAGATAAAAAAGGAACATTTCAGATATGTCCATTTTCCCACCTCTTTCCATATTCTATAGCAAAGTTCAGCAAAACTGCCTGAATGGCAAAATCATCTAGGCAGCTGAACTACAGAAACAATCCAAGACAACAACAAAATAAAAAACTGTAGAATGCATACTGTGGGCTGTGTTCTCACAAATTTTGGTAGGACTTAAATTTTTAAAACGGAATACAATTAGGTGAAAACTGAGATATAAAGAAGGCAGTGACAACCATTGCTCTGGAAATTTATGCATCCAAAACAGAGTATATGTAATTCTTTTAAACTGGGTAACTGGCTTAAAATATCATCACCAGACCACCCTACAGCAGTAATGCTATTCAAAAACAATACCCAGCGTACTACCCAGTCTTAGAATAAACAATTACTAATTTCAGATACTACAAAATAAGAATTTAAGCTGGTTCATACTAATGAGTCAAGACAAAATGTTTAATACTCCCATAGGATAACACACAAAGCATTACTAAGAGGGATATTTACTTTGACCAAGGGGAAGAGAAGAAAGCAGAATACAAATACATTGAAGTCCACTATGCTTGCTTAATAGAACTGGAACCAAGAATGTATTTGCATGCTTCCCCCAGAAGGTCAGCTCCATGTAATCCTTATAGAAATAAGAGAAGCACCTAAAGCTGACACCAAGAGATAATGTTATGAAGCAGGAAATGAATCATCTGCTACTCACTAAGATGGACCACGTCAAATGCATGTCTAGAACACCTTTACATAAAACCAAGCAAAACTTGAAACATCCATTCACACAGAGGTTTCTTTACAGCTATACCTTAAAGGCAGCTGTTGGAAAAAATAAATGATCTACCAGTCAAAATAATTATGTCAGCAAGCAGAAAAAAGATTATTCCGCATCCAAAACTTTCAGACATTAAAGTACTTCTCTCTGCCTACTCCCATCATCCAAGCAACGAAAAGGGAAAGAATATACTGCTCAGCTTATATTCTCGAATAGTTTTCCAGCAACATCCAAGCATTTCCAGTACATGTAGATTCCAAATGTTCTACTTAATATTTTCACTTATGTCTTTGCTCTAGAAGCTACTCGCTAGAAGGGTTAATGTTGAACACATCAGTGAATATAGCTATTGTACTTTCAACACATATCTTTGTAACGCTGTCAGACTGCAGGCACCATCCCATATGTGGCAGTAAATGTAGAGAAGCAAAGACCTCAAAGTGGAAGAAGCTTAAGAAAACTGCATTTAAGAAAAAATAATTCTAATAAAAAAAATATCTTCAGCCACCTAGCAGATAGGCAAGCAATTTTACCCATGTACAGCAGATATATTAAAGGATGATTATGATTTACCATAACAAGAACTATGCAAAAGCTATTCCTTATATCTTTACTCAAATGTACAGTAAGATACAGGATTAGAAAAAGTTATATTGGTAGTTGAACTTTTGATTTGCTTTTTCTTTTACTATTCTTGAATTTTATACAGTACAGTTATCTAGACTTCTAATGGACATTGGTCCCTAAATACTTGTGATGGCTTTGGACTTAAACTCTCAAAAGTGAGTAAATTTATACCAGGACAGGCAACTGAAATGTTAAAAAAAAGAATTTAAATTGAAAGCTTCTAAAGACATTGAAACAATGAAAATAATGAATTCTGAATTTCATTCTGATTTGTTTGAAGAGCAGGAAATCAAGTTCTAAATAGAGATGCAGTGGGTATATATGAAAGAGAAGAATATCCAATGGATAAAAAAAAATTAGGTGTTATCAAAGCAATGTATTCAAAAGAGGAAACTTGAGGACAGAGGGGTACCTGTGTCATACAGGATTACAGAAGGAAAAAAAAAAAAATTAAATCCCAGTCATCCTAAAGGCATCAAGAACAAAAGATGTCAAAGCAAAGCTATTTATGAATTACTAAATAGACACTAAAATACACTCAGAGAGAAAAAAAATGCAGAGATATTTACTGAAAAAGCAGAATGATGTGCTTGTCTATTATGAAGGAGATAAAATATTCTCCATTCAGTAACAGAGGTGGTGGTTACCTAGGCAGAAGAAACAAATACTCCTACACACACTGAATAAATTCTTCCAGCTCAACAGACCCGCACATCTTACACGCAAAGTCCCAAAACAGGTTTAGACAATACCAAATACTACAAGAATACAATTATCACACTAACACTGGATGGGAAATTACCATAGCAAATAACAGTAAGTCCTTTAACTTTTATCAGTAATCTTAAAACACAAGAAAGCCAGAACAGCTTTGATCTAAGAAAGAAGAGAATAATAGTACAAATCTTCAGGAAAAAAAAAAAATTAGTAAGGTGTAGGTTCTTTTAAATGAGATTGCAGTTTGATCAGCAAAGTATTGGTAAAAACATGACATTGATATAATAAAGTAACAGCTTTCAAAGGCAACTAAACTTTCAAAGTTCCATTTTAACTAGGAAAAAGGGTGCGTTACTAAATAAGTTTAAAATAATAATTAATTTAAAATAACTATTTTAAATAAAAATAGTTTAATAGACATTTCTTCAAAAGCAGTTACCAGAAGACAAAAATTTAATAAATATGAATGTTTCCATTGGAAGTCTGCAAGCATAAATACTAGTTGCTAACACACGATGTTTTCATCTATGTTAAAAAAGCAAATCAAATATCTCCACTAAAACTCTTGGTATATAAGGGATAAAGCAGGGCCCTTAACAGACAACTTTTTTACAATAGGTTTGACTTTATCAGTTGGAAGTAATGGGTAAATCTAACAACTGTGATTAAGAGGACTGTGTAATCAACATGACCCCACCATGAAAGAAGGAAATGTGTCCATTTAAATTGATATAGTAGAGATAAAAGTTCTATACTATATTGGTGGGAGCTCATTTGAAATATGTAAACCTTCCCATCAGCTTAGTCCCTCTGGAAGGCAAAGCATTTCCATCAAAGTGCAGTCAAGTGCAGGAGAACTAAATGAGACATTGGTGCATGCTGGAACTCAGGCAGATGACAGCCATAGCTGTTTCCACTGCCACAATGTGACACGAGGAGGGGAGCGGTGGTTGTGGTGGGTGAGTTAGGAACTTCTGCAAAGTAGAAGTTGTCTGGACTTGAGTTACATTCCCCTTCTATCTGTTGCCTTCCCCCAAAAGGTCTTCTGTTCATTTTGAAAAAGATACAACAACCCTGCATGGGCAGACTGGCTCTCATTCTCAAGAAAGCGTAATCCCAATTGCAGAAGACTGAAGCAGAACCAGCAGCCTTATCTGAAAGAACATACAACTCACCACTGGGACAAAGTAAAAAAGCACTAGCTTCTCTAGCCTCTTGAATATTGTTTATTACAGACAGGAGGCATTTTTCTGAAATGGGGATCTCTAGCAGAGAAATAATTACATACAAGATTTACTTTCATCTGTTTTGGATTTCAGAAAATCTGTGCCTCTACAGGAAAAAATTTACCAGTATGCCAGACATAGCCAAGAGTTATTCCCACTTTAGATATTAAAATCTACATTTAAGATGAGGAATTAACTACAGTCTATGCTCCCTAGAACAGAATTGAACTGTACATAAATTCAGTGGAACTTGCCTATTACTATTTTAAAACTTAGAATCTAACATTCTACAACATAATCCAAATACAGTCAAATCAAGCATTAAAAAAAATAAGTAATTAAAGAAAAGTCTTACCTTTGGTGCATGCACATAATCTGTCTGTGCCCGAACAGTATATCACAGAGACAAACATATCTGGTTCCTCAGTGCCCTCTTTTTTAGGTGGCTCCACTTTGGCCAGAATTTCAAAGTTCGAAAGATCTAGTATTTTTACATATCCTCCCTGAGTAGTTATTACCAGGTGCCCAAGAGTAGAGATCTCAGATCTTCTCTCTCTCCCACTGCCATTTTTAGAAGTTAATTGTATTTCCTCTACAGGCTCCTCACAGTCATCCTCTCGATTATCCAATATATCTGGTGGGAGCAAAATCATTGAGGTAATTGTGTCTTGGGGGTCTTTGATATGCTGGATTTTTACTGGTTCCTCCTCTAGAGTAACTATTCTAGTAGCATAATTCATCTTATAAAGCACTAGGTATCCACCACTAACACTTCTCTGTTCAGGCTGAATTATTAAAGGAGTTGGTACATCTGCTGGTGACTCATGTTGGATTACATCAATACTCGTGCCATTCACTACAGCAAGACTTGATTCTAGTTCCCCCTTCCTTCTATTACATAGTGCTGAGTTTAATTTATTTAAATTATTCAAGGCCTCTACTTGATTTATTGCACTCAGGGATTCGACAGGACAAGTCCGCAGTCCTACTAACAAATGAACTCCATCTGCACAGGGAGTGATTGAATCTACACACAGGTTCTCCTCCTCTGCAAACTTTGGCAGACGCAGGCACTGAACCAAAGTCCCAGGTTTGGGAACCAGAGAGCTCCACTTGTCCGAGTCCGGAGAAGTTAGGTTGGCTGCAGCATCTGCAAATTGCTGAATGTAAGTCACAGGGGGATCCTGTAACAGCAACTGTTCCTGACTGTCCAGCTCCATTTCAATGATCTGTGGAACTGTGAAACCATCATCATGTATACTTTTACTCATAATATTGTTCATCTGTGAAAAGAGTTTTCCTGCTTTTTCATCAGACTCCTTAATGCTGTACAGCAGCAATACAGGTAAAGTCCTCCTTACCAGAGGGGAATTCAGTTCTGAATTAGTGCAGGATTCATTGTCAGTTGATCCCTGTTCTGAGACACTCTCATCTCGAGTCCTACTTATGCCATCCAGTGATCTCTGAGAGTTACTGCTAACAGGAGAGGTAGCAGGCGATTTGTATGTTAATAGACCTCCAGCTAACAAACAAGGAAAGGGAATGTTGTGTTGTTCTACATGTTTCTCCTTCATCTTTTCACTCTTACAGTTGGCCAGACAGGGATTTGCCCCAAGTTCTTCTAGATCCTTAACCGTGTCTTCCAGAACATTTGCAACAATTTCCCACTGAAGTTTTTCAGGTTGCTGAAGAATGCTTAGAGCTGTTATATCAAGGCTGACTTCCATAGTTTCTTTTTGTGATGTATGTCCTTTAAAACAGAAATGTTTAACATAATAAATGTTCAAATAAAAATAAAAAGGAATTATATTGCATGTATTACAGATTTATCCTCATAATTAAGGAAAGTTACTTCTCTACAGTTTCAGTATATTAAAAAATATCCCATATGTTGCCAAGAAGCAAAAGAGGCCAAGAAAAATTCCCTTCACATAGACTAATAGTTCTTCTGATTTTAACAAAAAGACTGAAAGTAAAAAGAACAGGACATTAGCCTTTGTAACAAGTCTCCCAGTAAACAGCATTATCTTTCTATCAATTATTCTACTTAGGCTACACCACCCTACTGAAATCCAACTAATTTAACCGACTCAATTCAGTACCATCAAAAAATCTGCAATTCTGATAATTCTCCAATCTCAGTAGAAAAACATGCCATTTTACTCTAAAACTTGGTACTTCCTACCGTGTAATATATAACCTAATAGAAAGAATTCCAAGCTGTTCTAAAAACTTAAAAGAGCCTGATCAAATGAGACAGTACTACAGAATAACAATCAGAAAAGTTCAACTAAGTAAAGCAGCAATTTAAAAGATTATGAAAGGACACCATAAAAACCCAGATTAAGAGGTGATTTGAGCATAAATGACAAAGCATCATCTTTGCTAATACTTTCATTTAAAGAAATCCTTTTAACATCTCAAGTCTATTTCCTTGTTTGTATGCATGTGTTCTTTTTTTTTCAGAATTGCAGAATTGTCACTGTTGGAAAAAAACCTCCAAGATCACCACATCCAACCATCAACAAAACAAACAAGGAAAAAAACAACCTCACCATCCCACTACAGCATGTCCTGCAGTGCCTCATCCCCACTTGCAGATCCTTACTCAAAGATATAATATGAATTATGGAAAATAAGCATATAATCCTCCCTCCCATCAAAATTTCTGATTCAACCTCCAAGAAACTAACACAAGAACACCGTGCATACTGTTGTTCTGATTCCATATGAAATCTTTATTCAGAAAGAGAAATATTCTTTCAAAGCATATAACCACAGGGAAACAACCAAGATACAGGAACTCTCTCTGGCAATCCCCTGAATTTAAAGGGTTTTGTACAGCTGTGATTTCCTCCCGTTCTAAGCAAATTCTCTTAACTTGCTTTGTGTGTTTTATTGACAGCATGATAAGCGATGCTTGTTGTCAAATAAGACATTTATTAATTAACCAACAAAGTACAGTTTTTATTTTCTCCTGTATGATGCAATCTCTCCACCACACAGTGACTTAAATATTGGCATTGCTTTCAAGGTCAATCTTTTCCCCATTTTTTAATACAGTGAATATAATATCATTGGTTTTGACAAGCCCACTTTAAAAGCCTGAGAAGAATAATTTCCCTTCTAACCTCTAAACTACTATAAGGATCAGATATAACCTACCTGTCACAGATTCCGATCTGGAATGCTCTTCACTGTCTGAATCCTCCAGTAGGTCATCACTTAAAAAAAAAAAAAAAAAAAAAAAGCAGCACAAATGACACCATGTACACTGTAGCTACATTCTTTTTTTCACTTAAATTAAAAAAAAAGAAAAAAAGCAGTATGTATTATAACCTGGCATTTCTTTTAGTCAGCAATGTACAACCATTGATGAGTTGATTACAGACACTAGCAATATAAATATTTTTTTCCTCCATCAACAAATCAGTAGACCAGCTTTCTGTTTGCCTAATTCTACTATCATATTCCAAACAATTCAGACATAAGAGAAAATGAAATGAAATCCAGTTCTTAAGAATCTTTCCAATAAAAACCAAACCAAACAAACAAAACCTCTAAAAACTGATGACATTTTCAAAGTTCTTCAAAAATAGTCTCTGAAAGATGGAACTGCCAGACTGGTCTTCAGCCCTACCAAGGCAAGTTTGTAGCTAGTACAGAAAGGGTGCAGTGTGTTGCTTTTAGAAATAATACCAGATGATTTTTTTTTTTCCCCAAAAAAAAGCAGATTCTCTAGAAGAGGTTTCTTGAAAACAAGTAGTCTCTTCAGTATTTCTAAGAATATATGAAGATTTTATGCATGTGGCTTTTCCAATGTAAGAAAGGATTTCCTATTCCATACTCTTCACAGACTGGAAGAGCAGCAATGCCTTTGCAGCTGCAGATATGACTACCCACACTACCAAGTCGGATCCCTAAAATTCAGCAAACTGAATGCCTCCTCCTCAGGCACAAGAAATAGATCTTTTTTTGGCACAAATCTGAACAACATTCACTTCATGACAAGACAATAATAATTCAACACTTTGATTCTCATCCAGCTTCCCATTGAGTGGGAAATTTCATAGAGATAAAGCAAAGTGAAAGACAGTTCTGAGCTCTACAATTGTAATGAATTGTACTATCCTCTAATCAGATCTTAAAATTGGCTTCATTCTTTAACTCTCAGAGTTTACAGCCCTTAAGCCACAGCAGAAGTCTAGGCCCCAGTGACTGTTAAGCCTCACATGCTGATGTTGCCACATTTCTGCATACCCTCTTCAGAAGAACAAGCTTCATATTTGCTCTAAAGTACTACAGGAATCACAAGCTTAATACCAAAGATTTACTTTCCTGTGCATGTAGCAATACTGTTACTTTCCATGATGCTGAAATTTAGGAAAAAAAATTCAGAAAATTAGCAAGAATTCCCAAACCCTTTTGTCCTGAGTTTTCACTCAACTATTCGCTCTTTCATTTGAGTTTTGGTAATATGAGAATAGAGGTTCCAGTAACAGACTGTAAGAAGCATAAATGAAAGAATACTGTTTTCTCTCATGACATACCCTCTAGCTTATCTAAAAGCTTGCAACGGGATTGTCTAATTGTTTAGAATCTGCAGACGTGTTAAAGGTACAAAATGAAAGCAATCCCTAGCACATCCATATAATTTATTTTCAGAATGACATAACCAGAAATTACAGAGAAGCAATCAGGTAAAAGCACATTCCAGAAGCCCACAAGTAGATTTTACTTTCAAAACCTGAAATGCATAATCTATAACTAACATGAAAAGCTGTTACAAAACTTGTATTCCTTTCTCTTTTTTTTTTTGTCTGCCTCAGCAGCACAGTGCAGCCATGAGATTTGGCATCTCTGTTAGTGAAGTATAAAAACTGAAACAGGAGGAATAAAATCAAGCTGGCTTTAGAGATAGAAATTTAGATTATTGTTTTTTAAGTGCTGAATTTGTACAGATACACAGAGATTAAAAAAAGTAACTCCATAAAAAAAAATATCTTACTAAGCTTATGTTTCACAAAGCATGACTTAACTAAAAGACATTTACAGCATTCTATATTTCTAATTTCATAGACTGGCATACCTGTCTCCTTCTAATTTTGGTATGTCTGAGCAGCTAGATGAATCTTCTAGCCATGCTAGTGTTGGTCTCCTTGAGTCAACCCCTGAGCTCTGTTCTCCTGATAACATAAGTTGCTGCACAATAGCTGGATCATATGCATTGATCTCAAATTTTAAGTGGACCTGAGAAATAACAACAAAAAACAGAAGATGTCTTTGATTTAAATCGAGATATACTTAATCAGTAATTAATTAAAAACTTGGGGTTTATATTGTATACCTTCATAAGTTTGGAAACATCCCATATGCAGATCTTTCCTCGTTTAGTTGCAGCAGCTAGAAAATGAGGGCAACTTCCCGATCCAAAGCAGGCTATTCTGTCAGTGCCATCTGTGCAGGGAAACTGTGCTGGACTTGTTGCCAGTGTGACTGAAAGAGGTACATTCTGAGTGTGCTCACCCTTGACAAATGGGCAGTTTGGGGAATGTCTCTCATGTTCAGACCTTTTCATATTGAAAACAAACACAGCAAACATTGATTTCTTACTGTGGAAAATATACACCTCATATACAACAATGAAGCTGAACTGTTTGAACTGTATTGGAGTCAGTCATGCAAGAGAGTTCTGAAGTTATTAATGCAGCTTTCCCCGATGTTTCTCAATAGCAGAATGTATTTCAGCCTTTGATCACTTTTTAATAGATATTCATATTCAAATGGTCTACACACAGTGCTCTTAATATAATTAGTCCATTTTAAAAAATAATTGTTCTATAAGCAATAGCCCATCATACCCTCATAAAGAAAAGCATAGATTAAATTCTGCAGAACGTATGTTAGAATTCCAATGTTATATTATAGCAAGATGAAGCAATGTCCTGTCTTTAGCTCTACATCCACACTTACAAAAATGAACATTGAAAACAATCCTGAATGGCACACTGAATGGCCAAGAATTATGAAAAAACCTTCCAATCTTGATATATACCTAAGGTAGAGACATGTCAAGAGCAATAAACACTACTAAAAAATGTCTGTAAACCAACAAAGGAAAGGAGGAGACAAGGACTATGAAAATAACATGACAAAGCAAAGTTTTTAGTAAGTCAGGAATCTGATGTGTTCAAATAATAATTCTAAATTACCAAATAATCAAGACAAAAATTACAGTAAGAACCCTTTTAAAATCATATTGATTATAAAAGGTCCTGCATTTCTGTCACTATGCACAAGTTTAGCTGATTCAGGACACTAGTAATGGATCTTGCAACTCCACATAGGAAGCAAATATGCAATGCATGGCCATTGCAGTTTAAATGCTTAAAAAAAAATAAAAAGTGTTCTAATTATAATCGTACAGAAGATTGAGATTAGATCCCTGCAAAGAAAGGGTGGCTGCTATCTCTGCCATGGAACAATTTGAAATGAAATAACAAGTCAGAATTAAGAAACAAAACCAACTACAATTTCTTGGGTCTAATATTACATGGAAATTTGACATATTACAGGGAATTATTTTGCAATTTGTCCTATGGAATCATCATGGTAACCCATTCTTGTCAGTGACACTCCCTAAACTCACCAGAAAACCCATCAAGATAATGTTGATCTTTGTCCTTCAAAGGTTTCTAACCTCTTTAGTACAAAATTAAATCTAATCCAAACATCACTGAACTTACCAAGGTTCATCTGTAGGCTCCCAGCACACCAAACACACACTACAGGTAAAGCACATTGCTCTGTCATCACCTGATGAAGCAGGCTATAAAAATAAGAATAAATACTTGAAATTTAAATAGCTATGTACTACAAAAGACTTTAACAAGTTCATCAAGTCCTCTTCTTCTAGTGGCATAGCAAAGCACCACATCAAACATATAAAAGGCCACAAATTACATACTATGAAGTGGCAGCATTTCACATTTTAAAAAAAAGATACACCGTATTACTGTAGAAGAGATTCAGAAACAAGCCACTGCATAAAAACCACACAGACATAGGACACCACTCAACATCACTGTAAGACTTTTTTTCTTAGAAATAAAGTTCATAAGGTACAGAACCTCAGCAGAATTAACTGTATACCTGTGTACTTGGAAAAACGCAAGTTAAACAGCTATTTCCTATTATGCCTTCAATCTACTGGGATATAAAGCATTCTATATATCCGTAAGAACAACAAAGAGACTCTTACCCCTGCTCCCCAAACCTTCACCTACAGAAAAATAAGAAAACTAAACTTTTACCTGGTGATAGAACCCAGCTTGAGCCATAGGATCTGGTTGTGCCCACCTATAACCGACATGAGGCCATGAAGTAAATGTCTCCCGTCTGTTAGCTTCACTATACATCAAAGACCTAGAAAGGTGAAAATTCCACATTACCCAAAACTGCCACTTAGAAATAAAGAAATAAGCTATTTATGAGATACTTTCAATGCTTTAGTAACCATTAGAACTATGACCGTTATCTGTTACTTATACTTATTATTATCATTAACAATTACAGAAAAGTTACAAAGTTGTCTCACTTAGATGCTGAAAATACATCCTCAGCAACAGACCAAAAGCAATGCAACAACCTACAGGCCTTAGAAGCAAGATTAATAAAATAAACTTCTAGGTAGCATATTTGGTCTAAGTGCAGAAAGGCAGCAGATACCCAAAGCTACTCTGCATTTAGGGAAGATGCATAATCTAGCCCAGTAGAACTGCTAGAGAGTTGTGGCTTTTTAACATGACAACTACCGAAAAAAAAATTGTTTAATAGTTGAATAGATATGAATATGCATATTTTAAAATACTCCAAAGCTAAATTTTAGACTTAACTGAGTAGATGGTACAAAACCACAAACATTCATCACTCACTATAATGCTTAAAATATAAACTACTAGGTCACAAAATATAAGCTCCTCTGCAACTCAACATCTACAGGAAAAAGGAGCTCCTCTCTTTTTCACTTTCACTCAGGGAATGTCCCTCATGTGAAAGAATACTTAAGAAACAACTATCTGCTCTTCTTTTTCCTTGACAGAAGTTCTCCAGTATCAACCCAAGAACTAATGCTGCTAGACAGAAAAGTGCCTCACTTCTTGCTTTTGCCCCTCTGTTTCAGATTTTTGCTGTCTTATAAGAGAATGGACATATTAAACATTTCCAAGCAAGGAAACAAACTATTCTTGAAACACCCCCATAAGGTGGGATTAACTTGACATTATACCATCTTAAGAGACAGATCTCAGAGCACTCTAATGAAAATTACAATGTGGCGAGGTACAGTTAGATCTGGAGGCGTGAGGAGTACAAGGAAGAGATTAAATCAATTTTATTAAATTACTTGAGCAGTAAGAAATGATACCGCGCTTGAAAAATCGTATTTGTATAAAAATTTTCAAGAAGGAATTAATTTATGAACTTAGAAGAAATCTAATAGTATTCTCACTAGTCTCAGCTTATGAAGGTTAAAGTAAGAGGTCACTCGCTTGTGTACCCAGTATCACTTGGATCAAAAGGAGATGAAACAACAGTCTGAGGTAAAGCTCTCTCTGACTGCAAACACATAGCAGGTGACTAGAGCTAGAAAGTACAGTATAGGACTAATACCTTTGGCAAATAAATTCAAGTCATCTCAGAGCTTATTACAATACAACTCAGAGGTAAAATTCATCACTTATTTTGTCTTAATATACCTGTCCACAGAACGACCAGGTCCCACACCAAGTTCTGGTCGTGCGCTGGGTAAGAGGTAAGATAACCTATCCATCACAGAGGATGCTACAGGTAAGGCAGCAATATTTTGATTTATCTTCTTGAGTTCATTTACAATGGCACTGGCAACAGACTTCAAAACGTGATGAGGAAGGTGGAATGTAACCGTTGCCCACTAAATTAAGAAAAAAAAAGTCTAGTTTATATTTTAAGATTTTAACATCTAAACAACAAATATAGCACAAAAGTGTCAAAAGCAAAAAACAAACACATCTTACACCCTTGACTTCAAGAAATAATACAAGAACAGACACACAAAAGCAGCAGAAACATAATGCAAGGAAATTCACTAACTTCAGATTTTAAGCTTGGTTGTGTTTATTAGCTGGGTTTATCAGGAAGAAACTAACTTTATTTATTCTCTTAACAACTGAGACTTCACACAGAGGAACTAAGGGACACATAATATGTTCCATCATCTTCCAAAAAAAATCCACCACACTAGGTCAAGCGTTTTCTGTGTTTCAATAATGGTAGCCAAGCAAAATAGACTTGGGAATCCAAGTTAGATGGTACAGAGACAAACTCTTACCTTTGCAACTTTATGATTTGCTGCTGTTTCATGTGAGGTATTTTTTAAACCATCCTTCAATTGTGTGATGAATAAGTCATATCCCTCTGTGCTAGAAACATCTACTTTTTCTATGCAAGCAGATAACAGCTGCTGAGCCTAAAATGCAGATGTTCGAGAAAAGTTATCATCTATGTTGCATAACTACAGACAAGAATTACAGCTGTTTCATTAATCTAGGAAATGTAATTTGTGATATGATACTTAATCCTATATTATACCAGCTTAATTCCAATAAAAGACACGGAGTTGAGTAAGCACTTCCAAATCATAATTTGTAGGCCAATCAATTGATAAATTTCAGCAATAGTGACGGTAATTACTACAAGTTCCTTTGATGGCAGTATTACCAAATGTTAAACAACTCAGTCATATTAACAATTAATATAGAACATATATTAAAGCCAAGCATAAAAGAGACATCTATTGCCCAATGCTTTCCCTTCAAAAGGATTCATTCAGATTTAGGGACAAAAAGTGAGAGCAAGGAAAAGGTCATCACATTTTTCTGAGCAGCTCTGTATCTTAAAAAAAAAGTAGATGATGATGATAAAAACAATATTTCAACAAAATTAGAGATTAACTTCCTATGATGCTAGATTTCTATAATATTTCCCAAGGTCAATGGCCAGTCAGTCCTTTAAATAGCCACAAACTGTTCCAAACAGAATGAGCCAAACAGTCCCTTGATTATGTTCTTAAAGAGTTCACGGGAAGAGAGATGGAAAAAAGGCAAATCAGACCCCCTAGCTAAGGCTGTATCCATTTCTCAGATTTCAGTAAAAAGATAATTGCAATTCTTGTAGCATCTCATACTTCCCAGGTCTCTTGCAGATCAGAAAAGAACAACAGATAGATTGTGGAAGTTCCTAAATTTACAGTGTTCTACAGGTAAGTAAAAACAGCATAAAGGCTGCATCATAGCTTGTCAATACTGTCAATTAGAAACACATAAAGATGCACTACATTACCAGCAGATCAATCATTTAAAAAGACTATTTAAGTGCAAAAATTTGCAGAAAAGTTCTAGAGACTAACAAAAAATAAAGGCTCTTACTTGGATAAAGGTTCCTGATCTATGATGAAAGAGGTGGACTGATGCCTTTGTACGGTATCTGTTTAGTATTTACTAAAATTCACTGAGGTCTGGGTACTTCCTCTTTAAAATTCAAAGTAAAAATTTAAGACTCCTAACGTTTTTCCTCTCAACTCACTGATTTGGCCATGAATTCCCAAAATCCATTTCTATAGAACTATAATTTACCAAGTCTTTTCTATAGGAAGGACCTTTACAGAGAAGTACTCTATTTTAACCTTGAAATAAGGGTCTGTTAACTCTGCATCAAGCCAAAGAATCTTTAGCTAAAACTGATGCAAACTTACAGGTTCTGTTCAACCATGTGAGACTGCAAACCAGTGACAGCAAAACTTATGAAAGGAAATACTGACCTGTCAGTCTCTTCACACTCAGCTACACAAACCAAGATTTTGTAGTTAACCCCAAAAAGGTGTAAAAATGATGCCAGTGGCAGCAAGCCTGAGGAATCTGGAAAGCTCTCTTCTGAGAACACTATGAAGCAACATTTTTATTGCTATTTATTCCTACTCAAGCAGTTAAAAAAGCTCACATATAACACACATTCTTGGTTATTCAATACTCTAAGAGCACATAACTATCTTAAATCAAGGTTCAGGATAAGTTGGTGGTGGTGGTGGTGCATCATTCAATATAAATTTATTTCTCACAGAGATTAGTGGGAAGTACTCTTTTCTCAGAGTGCTTTAAAGATTCAGAATCTGAACCACTAATCCAGTTTTGGTTTTGAAACTGTAAGCACTGTTCTATATATTCTCCCAAACAAAGAATTAACCTTGCTTGCAATTAAAACTGTTGTACATATTTACTTTCCAGGTCTACTACTTCATGACCACCACAAAAGTGAAAGGTACCTTCCACATCACCAAGTGCCTCAGAATAGAAGCAATTGTTAGCTGTCTTGTATTAAGCAACATTTGTAAATAAGAATGTACATGCTGCCTCACCTAATAAATGCTGTGCTAGCTGAAGGTAAACCAAGACAACAAAATTCAAAGCATTACACTCGAAGCCAAAACACGTATTAGATATCCTTTAAGCAATACTAAATGCTTGGTTACATTCTTTCAAACCAGGAGGACTTGCGCTATAGCTGCAACAGTCCAGACATAAAAGGGGAAGACAGGTTTGCAGTGAAAAAGTCTTTCATTAGACTAACTGACTTAGCTAGAAAAGTTAAAATTCCAGCAACATGTATCAACACCATAATAGCTGATTTTAACTGTCTTTTTTACCCTGAAAGTCTAAAACAAAAAAATTCAAGGATGCCTAGCAGCTCAGACTGACTTGGTAGAAATGCATATAGATTCCATACATAAGCACTGACAAAGCTCTGGATATGGGTCCTTACTTCTGGTCATTAAAAAGTTCTCTGGTCTGAAATAATGTGCTTTTGATGAGACAAGCTCTTATTTGCTTGAGATACAGCTAACTACAAAAAAGCTATTGCCCTATGACAGCTGATACCTAAGAAACATTTCCATTACATGCTGTTGTTAACGCACTAGAAACTCAGGGTCAAATGTCTGGTTTCAGTATTTCTGACAGTTATTTACATACTTCCTCCCATCCCCCCCTCCACATCTTACCTCTGTAACCGGCAATTCAAGCTGAACCACATCATCTTGTTTTGAAACAGGCGTTTGGAGAGCTGTGTCTAACAATAAGATGCCATTGAGATCTTTCCTACATCCTACGGCATAATCGTCCACAAAGATTACTTTATCCACAGCAGAAATATACTGACATTTCACCCGTCCACCTGGTTTAGCTATAAAGGAAAAGACAAAAAGCAAGATACAATTAGAAAACAGCTTTTAAAAAAGACCTTTAATATCTCTTCCAGGAAGTAATATAACACTTCAGCAAAATCTTCTTGAGATGATAAAAAACCCTAGCATTTTAGCTACCACTACTTTCAAACTTTTACATTTCCTACATTAATGACCAGTAACAAAAATCTGTGCATCCCATCAACAACTACAAACATTTTATTCCTACAATGGAAGCCATCATTTAAGTCCTGCTCCTATCACTAAACCTGAACTAGTGTTTTCAAGCTAATGCAGATGTTTGATGTACTTAAACTAGCTGACAAGCAATAGTAAGAATTAAATTGCACAAATCAGCATGAAAATTAAGACAAAATTGCCAAACTACCATTAAAGCTGATTAACTTCACTTCATTAAGCAAAACAATACTCAAACTTCTGAAAACTACAGCATATAACATGGGCCAATGCTACACATGTTCCTCAAGACTCTAAGGTAGCTTCTCTCTGCTCAGTGCACACATGTTGCCAGTAACAGGTTAAAGAAGTTTGGTGAGAGTGGAGATAGAAAAATAAAGGTCATGGCAATGGATATTACCCCCAGAAATGTTTAACGTTACTTGACATTATTATACGCCTAAGGTCGAATGGATTGTATAGCTAAATCCATGTAACAGGCAATCTGTGTAAAAGGCAAATTGCTGTGATGCATGGGAAGCGTAAGCTGCTGCTGCAGAACCAAAGCATTATGTATAAATACATGGACACATCATCCAACAGGCAAAGCTGAAATCACTGTATCACTAACACAGATCTCTTCTTGTTGCACAGGAACAGGAGTTTCATTAAATTTTTCATTAATTGAGTCCTGTCCCTGTTCTCCTCTTTCTTCAGGCACTGCATATCATTTTTATTATGAATAATTAAAAATCACCATTTAGGTAGCTAGCATACAGATAAAGCATAGAGATTAAGACAGTGAAGTAATTCTGTCATTTTCACACTTTGATGCAGTTAAATAGAAATTAAAACTTCTCACAAACATAAGGGCACATCAATCTGAGCACACTGCATTTGTGGTATCCTCTCCTAAAAACTCAGGTCAAGAAGAACAATTGTCAGCTGCTCTTCTCATCAAAATTTAGGAAATTATTCATATACTCTCAAACTCTGCCCTAGTAAACCCATCTGATTATTACCCTCTCTTAGTGCTTCAGGTGGGTAGTGATGATGTTGGTAGAAGCAGCCCAAAATCAATTAAAATGATGTGGGTAGAAGGAGCCCAAAATCAATTAAAAGGGATTTCAGAGCCTTGGGAGGCTGCTTAAAGGATGAGGAATGCAATTTGTGTTCTCCTTTCTCCCCTGAGCGGAAATCATGAATGTGGATATTAATAGGAAAAAACAACAGGTCAGCTCATGGCTCTGGGACTGGTGTTATCAGCAGGGCTTTGGGTTTTTTGATCATGGGCTACTATATGAGACGCCTGGCCTGATGGTGGCAGGTGGGATGCACCTGTCCCAGAGCGGGAAAAGGATTTTGGGGCAGAAGTTGGTGGGACTCATTGACAGGGCTTTAAACTAGATATGAAGGGGGAGGGGGATAAAACCAGGCTCAGTAGGGATGGGCCTAAGAA
>JAAGNO010031027.1:184791-196664 GCA_033439905.1 Ceryle rudis
CCTCTCCACTCATTTTTCCATTTAAAAATAAAAATAAAAAACAGAGAAATTAAAAGAAAAAAAAAAAAAAAAAAAAAAAAAAAAAAAAAAAAAAAAAAAAAAAAAAAAAAATTTACTGTTAGAATTGAAAATTAATTTTTATTTTTCTTCCTTCTACTGTGAAGTGTGAGTGTAAACTTTCAAGTTCAGGAGATACTATCACTCATGCTATATGAAATTCTCCTTCCAGAAGTCATGTTAATGGACAGCAAAGCTATCCTCTCCATTAGAGACAAAAATGCTTGTTGCCAGAACACTGCTCAGCTACTTCTCACATGTACCTGGGTTTAAAAAATACACATATGTATCAGTGGTCCTCATTTGTTGACAAGCAGGTGCCCTCCTTATTGCTACCATTTCACAGTCATAAAACCAACTGAAAAATCCAGGTAGCATGTTTAACATCTCATTGTATGCTACTGCAGTAACACAGGTTTGCCACAGCCAGATTCTCAGAACACTTGCAGTTTGAGCAAGTTTTACAGTACAAATAATAATAAAAACCTCTATCTCAAAGTTTAACTTGCCATCTTAACTTGCTATATTTGCAGAAAACTAATTTGCAGAGCTAATACTATACAAAACCACAACTATGGATTAGTTGCAAAGGTTAACATTTGCACATAATAGAGAACAAAAAGCACCCCACTGCAAATCTGGTTTAAAAAAGGAGAAAGTTATCTCTGAATTGTTTTATGTCAGTGGCTCCCAAAGGAAACAAAGACATGGTTGTTACAAGCGTTTAGAAACACAGTAACAAGAAGATGGTTAAGGCATGGCCAAAGCAGGCCACGACTGCTCATCATTACTGAATTTATCAAGAACAGATTCTCTCTTGTTTCTTCTTTTCTCCTCCTCATCTACATCTTCAGTGGGAACTTGAGCAGTGCAGTTTTAGCTTCCGGGTCCAGGCCCAGCCCCTTATTTGCTCTAAACACACCTCAGCAAAGCACTCTGCTGCCACCACGAAGACACTCCATGGCTCCCTTCTTTCCCAAAACAAAAGCATTCTCAGACTTGAGAAAAGGAACCTAATGGATGAGAACAAGTTTAAGTTGCTTTCTTAGACAAATGATGTACACAGGCTTAAACCAGCTATACACAAGAAACACCCTTTTAGATTTCTCTGTATACATACATCTCCATCTGCCACATCACCGGGGAGAGCAATCCAAAGTGACTGAATAAAGAAAAAACATATTCAGAGCTGAAACAGAAAAGTAAACTAAACACATTCTCCAAACAGCGAGAATGCCCAAGGAGATAAAAATACCCAGCATAACATCAGAAAGTATCTTCAAACTCCTTTATTTGCCAAAACGGAAATTAGTTAATCAAGAACAAGACGTGATCTACAGTTTATCTTTTCCTTTAGCCGCAAACAGGACAGAATTGTTTCGGTTACATGATAGCTGGCTTTAATAATCCTTAACAGAGTAGGAAGATGTGTCATCTGGCCAAAGCATTGGAGACTGCCACATGAATATTAACTAGATGTGTCTGATCAAACAACTACTAACAGAAGCTAACATTAACACTTAAAAGGTTTCAGAACATAAACAAAAACCCACTGAGATCAAGGCAGTTCATGTCTCAGTAGCATTGCAAGCATAAGGTCCTTTTCCATGCTACAGACTTAAACCACGACTGAATCAGCAGGAAGACGCTGCTGCACTCTATGTGCCCACGCTCTTCACATTATTTTGCATCTCCATGTATCTAATGCTACTGCCTCCTTGTATGCCATACAAAACGCAATTGCTCACAGAGCTTTATACCATTTTCTCCAGAACAAGCTATGAAAGATTTCACAAGGTATTCTACAATACTTCCTGCAAACTCAGGTAAACTGTGAAAATTTAAGTCCCTTCAATTCTCCTTCAAACTCCTCACAGAAGACAGTGTTGTCTTCAAAATTTTTCTCAAAGCAAAACAATATGATTAAAAATGTTCAGGACAGTTGTCTTTCACAAAGTGCAGACAGACAGATTACACAGCATCCACCCAGAACCAGAGACAGGCCAGGAATACTTCACAGCTCAGTAACAGGAAGTTCCCGTTCTTCAACAGCAATTCCTATCACAGCATTTCACAACAAAGAACCTTTCCCAGATGAAATTTTACCACCAGTTCTTTTTTGTGAATGAAGTGACCAGAGCATCTGAGTTCACTCGTTATGTATCCTGCAGCATCTGTAACAGGAGAAAACATCTCCAGTTATGGCACTTTTTAAATTCCCAAGACAGTTTGGCAGGAAATGGTTTAGCTTCCACCCCTCCCCCAAGCCCCAATATTATAAGGAGCTTCCACAATAGCTAGGAGAAGCAGCAAGTTCTCAAAAGCAGATGGGTGGGCTACAGGGCAAGTAATGAATGCAAAATAAGTGATTCAACACCTGCCTAGCAGCCAGTTATGAGTGCCATTCAGAAAAGCTTGATATGGCTTACTACCTTCATCAATGGCTTGGATGATGGGACATGACTGCACCTTTAGCAAGACTGTGGATGACACCAAATGGGAGGTGATTGAGGGCACAGATATGAAAGTTTCATGATGGAGTAGTAAGACAGAGGGCTGGAGCACACAACATGTGCAGAAAGACTGATTTGGCTCATTTATGCTGCAGGAAAAAAAAAAAGGTTTAGGAGAAAATCTAACAGCACTCTTCCATTACTGCAGCAGTAGTTCAGCAACTATGTTAGACTGCCCAGTTACTACCTGTCTGTCTTTTTGATGATAGCTTTAAGGAAATACAACTCTGATCACAGAAGCAACCATACTGGATCAGGGGGAAATGTGCATGACCCCACATTTTGTCCAAGACAGTGGTCTAAACCAAGTGGTTAATGAAGAATTTAAGAAAAGGTATCTATACAATGGTACTTTCCTGTAGCTCTCACAGATGCTACTAATTTGCACTCAGGACCTTCTAAGCCAAAAGTGATTTCTTTTTTATATAATGACCTTTGATAGGTTGTTCTTCCATCAGTTTGTCCAGCACTGTTTAATTCCACAAACTAGCATCCAAAATACTCTGTAGCCAGGAGCTCCCTATTTTACTATTTCTCATAGTTACTGCCTTGGGTGCCCTCAGATTTTGTAATAGAAGAGACAATCAACTCCCAATTGAAATTCTTCACACATCCAGAATTTCTTTAATCTCTCTCTCTTACCTTTCCATTCCAAATCATCCCCACCATCACCATCTTCAGGATGAATACTTTCACATATATAAGCCAACCTCACATCTTAAGTTTCTAGTTCTAATATAATCTTTTTGAGATGGAACTGAGTGGTATCAAAATTGCACACATACAGGCATTGAAATGGATTTATAGTCTCAGATAGGCTCTTAACAACTTCTCTAGTAATTCCTTATATGATAACTACTATCGGTTGATAGCTGGCATTTCATATTCCTAGCATAACCACAAGATCTCATTCTGGCATTATGAGTCAGTTCAGACTCCAGTACATCAAGCTCCAACTCCACTAAATTCTTTCAAGTACTTCAAATTAATGAAATGCATTCTCATGTTCTTCTAATAACTGCTTCTACATAGGAAAGTTGGATTAGAACAGACTAGATCCATTCATATTTAAGTTATATTTAAAAGTGAAACTATTCTTTAGGATGCCTTTTCAAAATCTTTAGAGAAGCTGAAAAAATTGAAGGACTTTGTACATTTAAGACACCCATTTGCAGCGTAGGAATATTTGAACATGGTGACTGCAAGCAAATGTAGTTAAACCGAAGTTTAACTTTAGTTCTGTCCCCAAAAGGGGACATTCAAAGAAGCTAACCTAAGCCTTTTTAAGACTAGCCTTGCCTGGCTCCTTCTATAGGTAGTGGGAAGCAGGTTCCTCTAAAAGTTCAGTGTAAGGAATTCTCCTTTCTCTGTATTGAATGGAGAGGGAATCTAAGATAATTTGCTGAAAAATGCTAATCTTGTTAATTGTGACTTAAAGCTATAGAAAACTGAGCAGAAAAAAATCCACTATTAAAAATTAAGTCTATCAAGCAGTGTTGCATATCATCACTTACATCACAAATATAGAATCCCATAGAAGAGAGGTCAACAAAGTCTATCACAGTATTTCTCCAGAACAAGCACAGTGCCTTCTTTATCTAAAATAAAACATTCCCTATCTTCCCAGTCTTCACTGCCATTTGCCCAACTTCCTACTTCCCTAACCTTTTCAAACCATTGTCATCCATTCATTCCATCACAGTTCTCAGTCCCATCCTTCACTCTCCCAGCTCCTTTCTATAAGGAGTTTTTCATTGTAGTCTCTGTGGCCTGTTGCCCAGTAAACAGAGTTTACCAAAGTCTTCTCCTACAGCTGCCAAATGCTCAGATGACATCCCACATGCTTCACACTCAGTCAGATCAGGGAAGCACAGTGGATCAAACAGTATTGCCCCCATGAACTGTACAAGAGACAGAAGAACTACTGACAGACTGTATGCTATACAAGCCTTCATTAACCACCACTTGAGACTGGATACATGTTTTCACTAATGCTACTAATTTTCAAGACCACTTAACTGATAAGCAAATTTCCTCCTAAATTTCACATAAAAAAAAACCCCAACAAGAACAACCATAAAATACTCAATGAGCAGCCCTAGCAAATACCTCAAGGAAATTTTAAACATAATAGTGTTTACATCTCCATGACAAATTATTATTTCCATAATTTTACACTTTTAACATAGTCTGTAAAACAAAAGCTGTTCTTTCTCCCCCACTTCCGTGGGGTGCTCTTTCCTCTAACATACACAAATGTTTACATATACCAGACTTCCTATCTAATTTTTGACTAGCAGTATGCACTGGATCCCTGTCATATCTTATTACTCTTCGCAAAGACAAGGTAGCAGAGGAATTGGGTCAATACATAATCCAATATTTGACTCCAAAGAATCCAAAATAAGCTGCAAGTGTTGGTATCCATGTGTACTTCACAAATGGAAGAACTGAGGGCAATAGCTGTTCTTTCTTGAACCTTCCACTCAGTGATAAGCACTCATTTGGTGACCAGAAGCCATCACTGCAATTAATAGAGTGTTAACTATTTAAAGGACAGTTTTCTAATAGCAGAAAGCAATACCATGGCATCACTTAAGAACCATCAGGAAAGTGAACTGATCCACATGTATATTTTTTTATTTAAAAATTAAAAAACGCTGAGCAGATATTGATCCCAGTGGAATAGACAACATGTAAAAAGTTATCCTATAACATGACCTAGGACAGACTGATATGCTCAAAAGTTGTTCAAAAGTCCACATGGCTGTATGCTTTATCTCCATCTCCAAGACAGCCTAAGAAGCATTTCTGAAAGACTTCATACTGTTCAGGGAGAATTAAAGAATCCTCACAGGTGCAAGGATGGACAGCTTTGTTTTCTGATTTGAGAGTAACTTGGAAAGAAAATCTGAAATAACAGATCTACACCATACCAAAAAATCAGACATAATCATTATTAAAAGCTTGAGAGAAATAATCAAGGTGAATCTTCAGTCTACAACAGATTTTTCTTCTACTGTCTTATAAAATCCTAGATGTTCTATTTCAATTAAGCTCAAGTTACAGATGCAACCATAAAAATATTGTTATAAACAACATAACTAAAGACTCAGAAAGAGGTTCTATTGAGTCAGTTAGCATTATGGTGGGCTGCTAGAAAGGACTGATTATAGGACAGGACAGTATACTAAATCTAAATCACTGATCACCACGATGTTCAGAATAGTAAAAAGATCAAAGGGCTTCTGAAGATCACTAGGCTAGGCAATCCAATTTAAAAATCTTCTCCCTGTTTCCATGACTTCAAGTCCAATAGAGATTTACCCACTTGCTTTCATAATGTTCCAGACTTGAATTAATCAATTATCTCTGTCAGAACATATTTCTGCCAAGTTTCTTCTCCACTTTACATAATATAGTATACAACATGACTGGGAGCTGAGCTGAAGAGTTTATCACATAAGCGTAATAAAAGCTTTCTTGACCAAGGCTGGACCATAATCATCACTGAGGTTGAAAGTCAGTATTTTGAGGATTCTTCATAACAGTGACCACTACCTTAACCACCTGTGAGATAGAGTAGGGCAGGAAGTCAAAGTTCAAATCCCTGATGCAGAGCACAGTATTTCCTCTGTGTCAGCAAGAAGCATTTCAAGATACATCTTCCTGCAGAAGACCTTTTTTGAAGTATATTTGCAGAGGGTTAGGAAATTTCTCATTAGCTGACACTAAAGCATTCTGTAGCCTTTAATAATACGGTGCTACTATTGCAATGATAGCTGTGAATCCATCAGTCCAGATATGAATGATCCAACAACAAAAAGGAAAATGTTGTGCTATCTTGCCTGGTAACATAACATATTCCTGCATTGTTGTCTGCTGCTACTTCTGGATCCTTGCAGTAAACATAGTAATGCAAACACCTCTTTAAAGGTATGTGAAAAGAAGACCTATCTATTTTTACTCTGGTTTAGCTTCTGCACAAGAAAATCCAGATGTGACTCCACAGAGGCTGCAGATGTCAATTAACAGCATCTTGACAGTCTGGCGAGAAGAATGGCAAGTAAGAAGGGATATCAGACCCATAACATCCAAGTATACTCAAATACAAAGCAGGCTCTAGCAGATCAATAGATATTTGACAACATTCCCCATATGATGAGAAAACGAAACAAGAAAAAAAATCAGTATTAACAGCAACAGCCTTCAACATTTTTTTTTTTTGTCTCAGAATTGAACGGACAGAAATAAAAGCCAAGAAGATTAAGAAACTCAACTCCATTTTGAGGAATGAAGACAACTCAAGCACTACTACCACACTGAGCTTGAAACAGTTGAAATTGCTGACGTTGGCTTCAAGTAAGTCAAGCCTAGAATTAGACGGCAAAGTATTCCAGGAGTTTCCTCCTAGAGATAATACACCCCCTCTATGACCTTCAAACTGCAAAAGAGTATTTTCTTCTTGTTTTGCCTCCTGCATTGCATGGAAAAGAATCAAAAAGAAACAGAACTGGATATCTCTTGGCAGATTTTCAAGGCTCCATAATTCAAAATGATCCAGCTGAAAACAAACAGAACTTCCCAGAAGTCCCCTGACATGCTGACAGACAACGGTGTTGAACTTGCTGCCACAGGTAAGCCACCTGAGTTGGGATTAATTTCCTTCTAATTTCTTCTGTTGGAGAAACAGCAGTTGAGGGCCTCTGGTGATAACAGACTCTCCATTTCCCCTACAGGAACTGGTATGTATGTACAAAAAACATATCCTTTCCTGTATGGATTCAGACATCTGTACTTGGATTACTGTTAGGGCCTCTATAGTAGCTTAGAAGGCCTTCACTATGAAACACTGTGCATTTTAGCAAACAAGGCTCTGAAGCTGTTGCTATATCAAATTAATCTAGAAAAACCTACAGAAACACTCACAATGGTCACCATCCCTCTGACAGTATATTTTAGTTTCTTACTGTGCTCCCGGGCAAGCTTCTCTGGGATTACAGCACTCTCCCAGTTCAAAGTAGCTTTCTTATTTCATTTGTAAATGGAAGGAACTAATAATTCAAACATTGCTACCAACACTATGAGAGTCACTCAAGATTATTCCCTAAGTTTGTTTCGATTCTTCAGGGGGGTGTTGTTATTATTATTATTGGTTTTTTGGTTTGGTTTTTTTTTTTGGCAGAGAAAAAGGCTCATCCTTAGTGCTGTATTTGGAGATTGATCATTTATGCTCTTTGGCTACCAGTATGCAACTTTAACTGAAAACACACAAATATTTAAATGCCTAAGAGGGAAAATAAAGTACCTGATAGACTTGCATGACAGATTCAAAACTAGTCCTGACTAACCACTACCAGCACACACAGAGAAATGCATAATACCCAGTAATCACAAGAGTTGTCCTTGCACTCCCAGTCTGGCTCTCTGAAATGCACAGTGTGCATGCAACAGCCTTAGTAGAATAAAAAGTACAAACTCCTGACCAGGTAATACAAAGATTAATGTTAAATTAATGGCCTAAATTTCCTAATGGTACTCTAATTCACTACCATGCTCTGGGCTGTTGCAAACGGTCACCTGGTCCTCTTGAAAAGACCTCCAGTGCCCATACAGGAAACAGATTAAAGATGATCACACACTTTCAAGAGATAGATCTGATGAAGTTTCAATGTAGTATAATAATACATAATCCTCACTGGATTCCTATAGTTTGGGCTCAGAAGAACACTCCCTGGGTCAAGACCTACATCAGACCAATGGTGTTCACATGAGAAAATGAAGTATGCACACCAGAGACCACATCCCAGTGTTTGGACCTGATATATAACTGAACTACCTTTTGGCTATCAATCTTTTGTCTTGTTCTTTTACACAACAAAGACAGCAATCTGCATTTACATTTTAACCAAGGCAGCCTCCACTGCTCTACCACATTCAGTATTCCACAGGTTCAATCTTTTCAATGAGAATGAGCTCCAAGCTTACTGTACTGCAATAGTGAACTGCAACTGCAACCAAAAGCGACACTGAGGCCTGGTGGCATTTCCTTTTCTTCTCCCTTCCCTTGATGTGGAATACTTTTTTTTTGTTCTGCTTTCTAGGAGAGGCCTCCTATGTTTTGCTTTTTCTTGGGTAACGAGCAACAGCATTTCTGTCCAACATAAATCTTTTGGTAGGGCAAAAGACCTGCAGCCGCAATTACCAAGGAGGGCAAGCAGTCTCCCAAGAGAAGCAGTTTTAATTCCTAGAGATTCTATTTTTAGTTATAGCACCAGAAGTCCCTGAAGCAACAATATCCTTTGACCTGTCATTCATGGCAGAGGAAGAAGCAGGGACAGAGTTGGTCTACAAGTCTGAGCATCTGACTACTATCCTACATTAAAAGACCTCATGCTGTACAGAGTAGGCGGACATCAGAGAACAACTGAATCCCCTTTACCTCCTCTTCCCAAAGAAGGGCTAAAGAGGGAAAGAACAAGAGCGAACACGGTTGCTAACAGCCCCAACAGACACCAACTGCTGAGACAGACCAGATTTCTGACAGGCATGCCAGTCTGAATCTGTAAGGACATTCATTTAAAGTTTCTTCAAACTAAACTAAGGTTATAATTTTTTCCAGTAACATAATCATCAGCTATACTGCACAGATACAAGGTGGGTAGATTGCAAGCAATTCTGTTGTTTCATGTAAGGAGAGGTAGAATCCATCTTTTATAGTCATGCTGCCACAGAGAAAACTAACACTAAGGGAAGTATACATGACTGAATGTAAGTAACAGAAGCAAAATAGTAAGGTGTTTGTTTTTAATAGTTACTATTTAGGGGAGAATTGCCATTAACATTTTCAATACTAAATCAAATTATTTGCAAGGATTCTTCCACAGAAAAGTGTAAAACAACAGCTCAGGCTCCGATTTACAGTTCACTTTCTGTTCATGAGAATTAAACATCCTCTACATAAACAACAACAGATTAAGCCCTTGATTTATACCCTCTTCATCCACAACTTAAAAGCAATTCTCAAATTCTAGCAACAGCTTGAAGAAAAGTAAGAAATTAAGTTAGTAATTTAAAAAAGCACTTTAGGAGAGAGGCATGGCTAGAAGAAAGGGAATTATAGAAACAGTGATTTGAAGTCTGAACAAAGCAAGAAACACCACACAGAGCCTCATTTTCAAAACAAGTCATTGACAACAAAAGCAGCTTATAGCTTCTTAATAATTCCTCACAACTTTTTTTATTGCCCCGAACACTTAACCTTTACATTTTACAATGTCCTGACTTTAACTTCTGAAAGGAAATCACAGGCTTTTGTCCTGTTCTCTTCAGGCTGACATTCTAATAGAGTTGCTCATTCTCAAGGTGAAAGCATGCACATTACCCAGACCATGGCCTCTCCATACAATTCTTGACATTACTATGCCATGTTCTAGTGGCGAACATCAACCCTTCACTACCACACTCAGCAAAGCTAGACTTACTAGTAACTCAACTGTACAACTGTTAAGGAGAACCTGAATGTGGCAACACACAACTAATAAGAATCATATCTTTCTATTCCAAGGGCTGGTCTCACAAGATACCACATAAACCCCCTGCCAATATTCTGACAAGTAACACAGTTTAAGAACCATTCATGAACCAGGAACAAAGCTGCTAATGGCATATGGATCTTTTTCTTTAGAAGTAGTTTGTAAATAGTACGAAAACTTTAATGGGCAGTGAAGAAAGCAGCTTCAGCTATGGAGATGCTACAGTCCTAGGCTCCAAAAAAAATCAGCCCACAATCATGCCTTCTTAACATAACAGGGAACCTGTTACTAGCACCAGGGAAAGTCAGGATACTCAGCAGCTTGAAGAACTATGCAAATATATATATAAAAACATACCATCAAATAACTTCATGAAGGATTCTGACCCGTACAACAAATGACACCTTTAAGAAATAAGGCTTCATAACAAACTCAGATTAAGGCTCAGTAAATAAATTACTAGAGTATCACCTATCAATAAGGATCAGAATTACACCTATCCTGTGTAACACGCTGCTTCGAATCTCTGGAAGATTCAACATTACGTTATCCACAAGCACACTACAGTAAAGAAAATACAACCCTATACATCATGGTCTTCCATCCCCGTTTAATTTTAGCACCACACACCAATACATTTTACAGAAGAAAAATACCTCGGTGCTACCTACACGAGTATCTCTGCCGTTAAGAATAGGAACCGTTCAGTCTTTGAAAACAAGAAGGGGTGAAAAAGAGTCGGGGGAAGCCCCCGGCACCAAAGGCTTGAGCCAAGCCCGGCCTGTTCCCCCCACAACCCAAGCCTCCCCACGCGGGAACCCCTGGCCCGCCACGACACCTGTTTTCAGACGAGCCTCCGGCCCGCCTCCCCCGCGGCTCCGCAGCGCCGCGATCGTGCCCTGCAGCGGCCCGGGGGGCTGCTACGGCCCGCTCCCCCCACCGCCCGGGCCGCGGCCGAGGGGCCCGGCAGGCCGCGGGTGCTCCGCGCTCACCGTTGAGCGCCGACGCCTGCAGCGTGGCCCCCGAGGTGCCGTCGATGACTTTGATGGCGCCGCGAGCGGTCACGGCCAGGATGGCGTTGAGCGCCGGGTGGTAGCACAGGCTGCAGAGACCGTCGGCATCGCAGCGCAGGCAGCCGTCCCGCAGCAGCAGCCACTCGCAGGAGCCCGGCCCGGCCGACACCGGCCCGGGCCCGGGCCCAACCGGCGGCGCCGCCGCCGAAGAGCAGGAGGCCGCCGCAGCCATCGTCTCGGCCGCTGCCGCCACCGCCCTCAGGACAAGAGGCCCGGAGGGAGCCGCTCACTGACAGTCCCGGGAGTCGCCGCCGCCGCCGCCGCCAGTCACCATCCGGGTCCGGGGAGACGGGGAAAGGGAGAGTGCTAGCGTGAGCAGGAAGTGACACAACCGCGCCGGATGCGGAACCGACCGCTGGTCTGACACGGGGGGGCGGGGGGGGACGCAAGCGGGGGGCGGTGAGGGGGCGGGGCTCCTCTGCGCGCGCACGTCTGCGTCCCCTCCTTCAGGCGCGAGAGGCTGTGGGCGGGGTCAGTGCTAAGGGGCTCCTGCCCCTTCTGCGGCTGCCGGTGGCGCGCGGGCCGGGTGCTGGGCGTGGGGGGTCGGTTGAGCCCTTTCTTCCCCCCGGCGTTGCCCCGCTTCGCGCGGGCGGCCCGGCCCGGCCTAGCCCAGGTGTCAGCGACGACGAGTGAGGCCTGAGCGGGTCGCGGTACGCTGGAGCTCGCCCGCGCGGGCCCGGCGGCAGTGCCGAGCC
>JAAGNO010031028.1:4360-25250 GCA_033439905.1 Ceryle rudis
GATGAAAATATTAAACAGTACAGGTCCCAGTACAGACCCCTGAGGGACGCCACTAGTCACTGGCCTCCATCTGGACACTGAGCCATTGACCACCAACCTCTGGATGCAACCATCCAGCCAATTCCTTATCCACTGAACAGTCCACCCATTATGTGTTCTGAAGCGAGTGTTTGTGTATTTACATATTTATGAATTTATTTATATAAGCATAAATTTCCCAAATCCTGTTACTGTCTGAACAAATCAACGCAAAAGATCAGTCTTTTTATTTGGATCATCAAAGAATCGATTACATTTGTTAGTGAATACTGTAGAGTTTTTCACCCTCCAAATTAAATAAGGTGCTGCAATTCACAGTATTTTCTTTTAATTAGATAGTGGCACCTACATAGGAATATCTGCAATGTTTTTTTTACACTTTTTTTTTTTTTTTTTTTTACTAATTATATTAACAGTAGAATTTAAAATCGGTCCTATTTATACAAACTTTATATGGATTTCAGGCAGTCTTCATGTTCCTTCCCCAGGTTGTATGATCAAGGAAGTTACTTTTGGTAACATCCACTTATTTATGGCTGAACTGATCTAATAACTTCCTGTCTCCAAGAAAGGTTGGAACCTTTTCCAATAGAAAAATGGATTCTATTTTTCAGTTTGCCTGACTTTGTGATTCTCGTCTCCCCCCCTTCCTCCCCAGCTACAAAATGTTGCTTTTCCCCTTGGTCTTATTCTATTGCTTGTTGGATACTTTCCTAAACTAATTCAACCAGCAGAGAACTTTCTTTATCCTGGTTAGCAAGCTGAATTAGCTCAGGGCCTGACAAAAGGGGCTGCATGGCATTGAGCAATTAGATCATCTCAGACTGTCACTTCCCTCATGTTTTCCAGTTCTTCAGAGTAACTGAAGAATGCATAAGAAAAACTCAGCAAGACCTGCAAAAGCATTTCTGAGCCCTAGGGGTGCTGAAGTGGAATATAATCTTAATTTTTCAGCAGCTGCTAATAGGCTGAATGGGTCATTCTGATAGGTGAGGATTCCAAAATCACTAAGGATTGGTGGTAATTTCCTCATTTATTTTTCCTCCTGCCTTCTCTTTCCATACCCTAATCCTCATGTCCAGCTGCGGGTGCTCTGTTGAAGGTTTTCACTCATGCTTGAACACACTTGACGGCGAGACTATAAACTGCTTTTTTGCTGCACTCTGTCTGTGTGCATTTCTCCCTTTACTCAGAAATCTTTCTGCAGACTGTGAACAGAGAATAAATGATTTGAAGACATTAGTCATTAAAGACATCAACCTGGAACAGTTTAGTAGTTAACCAGCAAATCTTTTATGAATCAGCTGAGCAAAAGACCATCGGTGTGATCACAGCTGCTGAGTGTTGTTGCAAATCAGTGAGAACATACTCATTTGTGCAGGAGGTGGAAACTTAATTAATTAAATCTAATTTCTGAATAAAGCTTCAAATCACAGAACAGGTATGTGGATGCTAATGCAGTTCACAATGCCAAACTTTCTTCTTTTATTCTTTTTTTTTTCTTCTTAAAAATTTAGAGTGCAATCTGATGACTGTGGAAAAATTCTGTTTCCTTTGATAAAAATGATTGTGCCTTAAAAAAATGTATTAACCAGTAAATAATGTGATGGAAGCTGCGTTTTAGAACAGGTATTTGGCACAGCTATCTCTTGTGTAAGTATCAGCGGGATTTCTGAACCAGGGAAAACTCAGAAACTTTATTGATCGTGTTTTTCCTTTGCCAGAATGTATACCCACAGTGTGTTCAAACAGAGTTTGTATTTTTGAGTTTACCCAGATGGGAATGTGCAAGCGGCAAGAATCATAGAGGTTGTGGTCTGAAAAGTCTGAGGGCTATGGTAAAAGCAGAGCTAAATTAGGTGGAGCTCTGAAAAGCCCAGGAACCACAGTAAAATCAGAATTATCTTAGATTTTTTTTTTTTTCTAGATTTATCAGATTTTTTTTTTTTGCTCTGCATATACTCTTCTGATATCTTCTTGAGCTTTGATACCACTGTGGGTTTCCTTGCAGATGAGTGGTGTTGAAAGGGATGAGTAGGAACACCTCAGCAGCAATTAAGAACTTGGTCACACCCTGGTTTTCAAAGCTGGTTTGGAATTTAAGGTGGAACTTTGCCTCCTCCTGCTTATTGCTGCCCCTGTACTGGGCCTCGTAAGGGGCAGTGAGAGTAGTTGGAGCATCCATTGTACTTGGAGTGGTTGTTAATTGGTTGTAATGAGGGTTGGTTTAAATGGTATATTTAGTGCCTGAAGAAAGGATGTTTTAAAAACTACTGATATTTTTAAAAAGTGACCAGACTTTTGTGTTTCTGATTGTTTACTTCATAACAATCATAAATGTGCATAGAAGAGAAATTTCTACAAAATTTGACTTAGTCTACCATTTACACAAAATATGTTTCTGAAGTGCAGTCTGCTTGGAATACAATCTGAGCGTGAAATTGAAATATGCTGTTATACCACCAGATTATTAGAAATACCATGAACAGTGATTTCACCATATTTTGAAATTGAAAAATTATTTTTATAGAAGTTAAATCTAGAAGGAAAGAAAAAAATGTGCCTGCCTACACATCTTGCAGGAGCCTCAAAAGTTACATCCAAGTGTATGGTGCTTTTACTGTTGGACTATGTGGGAAAAATAATCACATTCTGCTGTTCAGGTTAGCTAGGGAACAGCAATTCTCCTGGATTATTGAGGTAAGGTGCAGCAAGTTTCAAGTCAAATGAACTTGGAGGTTGCATATAGTGCTTGGCATTTATATAAAGCAAGCTCAAGGTTGAATGCAGAATTCGCGTTGTAAAACGGATGTAGAATGGGTAAAAAACCCCTGCAATTACTTCAGTGACGATCCATTCAGGTTAAGAATTTTCATCTTTGCTGTTGCCATAGCAATCTGTTCCCCTGTCACTACCACATTAAAAATCCATTCTATAAAACTGTTGTTGCCAATATTGAACACACAACAGGAAAAAAAAATTAATAGCTTAGGTGTCTTACTTGCAACATGAAGAAGACCTAGATCTTAGAGAAAGGCGTATGTACTTCAGAAAGAAAAGATTAGTGTTTCTATAATACATTGTAGGAACACAATATTTGTGCTGCTGTACTGATGTCAGTATAAAATAGTTTGTAAATAATACAGCAGTGCAGTGTCAGTTGAACTCAAATAATGGAACTGTTCTGCTAAGATATAACAACCCCATATGTTCCTGACTTAAGTATTTATTTTGGTAACTTGTTGAGGTGAAAGGCTTTTGTAACTATGTGGCTTTTTAACCTTCTGCTACTCATCAAGACTGATTATCTTCACTGATTGACTTCAGTAATTTTATCTTTATTAGTGTAATTCTGGAATGGGAGGAGAGTTGTGTCCCCTAACAGTTTTACATCTGTGACCTAATCCTAAACTGCTCATGCACCCAAGCTCAACAGTGAGTTTGTACAGGTAATGAATTATAAGAACAGGTGCTTAAGCATTTGTTAGTAGGCCCAAATGAGGGGTGAAAGGAATTTGTAATTCAGAGCAAACATAGCAATGATCTGGCAGATATATTTCCCCAAACTGCGTAAAATGTAAATATCTTTCAATAAAGGAAAGATTCATATCTGCATATATATATATGTATTATGTATTAATTCAGGGCTGAATTGCAGAAGTTTGCTAAAATCAAAAATGTGCATATGTCATAGATTTAAAAACTCAGGCATTGACTAAAGAAATCGTAACGTAATAGTAGGAAACTGGATGTATGGCCCTTAGTCTGATCATTGACAATGTAAATCTCATCCTTGTTTCTGCCTCAGCACCCTTGTGTCCTCTATCTTTAGCCTTCATCCTGTGAATTCTTATTCTCTGTCTATACCATACTTCTTCATTGTACTTCTTACACCTTCTACTTGCCACGTTCCCCACACTTCTATCCCTCAGTTGTCTTTAAGAGCCTTGATCTAAGGAATGAAAGAGAGGTATAGGAGCAGAAAATATAGTAAATAGTTACAGTGCTATCGGGTGTTACTAGGAGAATTGAGGGCAAGAAGTGATTTTCTTTTTTAACTGCACTTGGCAGGATCTTCTAAATTTTTTTTTGTTTTTTTGATTACATGAGAGGAACTTGGTTTGCTTTGGTTTGGGTTTTTTTTTTTTGTCTTTTAATGCAACTGTGTCCTCCCATTTTGGGGCTTTGGGGTTGGTTTCCTTTTTAAAATTCTTATAATTATTTTTTTCTTAGTGAGTAAACTGACTACTGAAAAAGATTATTTCATTTGTATCTCTTCACCTGTTCTTGCAATTTGAAATGTGACCCTTTGGAGCATGCTACTGGATGACATTTACTCAACAACTCAGATTACAGGTCACCCCTACACAATGGGCCTGCTGCAGTTCTTGTCCAAGAGCATCTGTGGATTGCTTAAGCCAAAAAAAGGTGTCCCTGACATTCCAGATACCTGTCTGCTCTATATGGGTCACTGGAGAGAGGGGTTTTGGAAGTGGTTTGTGTTGTAGCCACATGTATTCATTAGCTATTAACTCCTACAGTGGGTGATGCGGTGGCTGTGGTTCCTGTTCCAGTCAAGGGCTGGGGCAGGTGCTTGCTGTAGGAGTTAGCAAGGGGTCATTGATGTAGGAGTTACCAAGGGTTCATGAGCTCCTAGATACTTGCCTGTCATAGTAAGTGCTGCTGGATGTAAATTTTAGTGAATTAGACAGTAGGAAATACACCTTATGAATTTGAAAAAATTCTCAGTATAAAGATGGTTAAATGGCTTAAGTACATGTGATCAAATCCAAACAATTTTGAGGCAGACTGAAACTTGGCCCTTCACTTTCCCCCATCACTGCACTTTTCAGTGCTCCCTACACATCATAGTTGTTTCAGGGGGTTATCAGAAAAGCCCAAGTAGGCTTAGATAGAGGAGAGATGTGGAGTTATCTTTTACTTTTATGGACCTTTTTTATTAAAATGCTTAAAGCTGTAAACGTAGGAATAGTAAAACTCATTTATCTTGACAAAAGTACTGCCATAAACTATTCAGCACTCATGAAATAACCTTTTAAATTATTGTTTCTGCTGGTATCGATAAATTCATACAAAGTGCTTAAAGGTCAGGCATTGCCAGAAAAATGTCTTTTCAGCTTGTTAATTAAAGGTTTAGAAGAATGTGCACCAGCTTGCTCTTTGGACAAATTGGAAAAAAGGAAGGAGGAAAAAAGAAAAAGCCCATGTGGATGAAAATGATCGTGTGGAATTAGCGAGTGACAAGTTTTTGATCCATGAGGCTCAGCATAGAAAGCCTGGACAATTTGTGAGTGAAAATATGTGTCACTGTTAACAGAAGGAAAAAAAAAAGTTTATTTCCCACTTTGAGGGGGGAGGTATCTTGATTACTCACCTCTTGCAGCCCATTGGCTTGAGCTGAGAACCCAGCTAGAATGTGGAATTATTAAGGTGAGCATGAGCAGTATTCATCCTGTTATGGCTTGAGCCATGGGGAGTTTTTGTAGTTCTCATTGCCTGGCCAAGATCGTATAAGGATGTTTACATTTTTGTTTGCCAGGGAAGTGGTTTTATCTGCTCTTTTATTTACTACTTAAACCAGAGCAAAGCAGTGCTCTGAAGTGTGCTGAAAAATGTACCCAGAGCCAAACTGTGCAACCATCCATTTTAGTGCCTGCACCTCCTTCATTGCAGAGACTGCAACTGTGGTTCCCTCTGGTTTATACTTAACCTCTTTCACCCATCATCGTAGAGATGTCCTGGTCTGATCATTAAAATCTGACCTTAAAATTAGGTGAGTCAGATATGACTCTGCATCAACAGATGAGATGAGGATAATCAACCACATGGATACGACACTGAAAGTAAGAAGTCTGGCTTGCATTTTCACATGCACAACAGTCTAGCCCTGACAATGTTATTTTACCTCTAAATCTCTACCTTTTTTTTCCATCATTAAACCAGAGACAATAATACTGACCAAGCTGAAGTACCCCAAGATAACAGATGAAATGTGTTACAGGAAAAGTACAGGTTTCTTGTCATTAAATTCTGCTGATAGAAAAGCTTGAACTATTTATTGCCCAAACTGGGAAACAATAGCAAAACAATGTAAATAGTGAAAAGTAAAATAGAATCTTATATATCTCTTTGTCTGAACATGCTACAGTGCTACTATTAATGTGGGATTAAAGTTTTGAACTCTCCCTTGGCCATATGATTTTTATACTGAGCTTGTTTCCTTAAACGTTAAATAGCAGATTCTTGCTATAAAACCATATGTAAACCAGAAGGGTGCATCTTTGTCACTGAAAATTTCATAACCTGAGAATGCCATAATTTGGTTTTGTTCTCTCAAGATCACTGCAGAACTCCTGCTCCAGGAAGATAAATTTGACGTTTTTTTGGAGAGTGCAGGTGACAGATCTAATGATAGTTCATTCCTCCGATACCCACAGACATTACATCCTGGTTTTAATTCAAGTGAAGCTTAATAGTACAGTGCAGAGTAGTTTTATGGCATTTCTATTTTCCTTCTCTCATTCCATTCCTTTTGTCTCAATCATTCAGCGTTTTAAAACATAAACCAGAACAGTTCCAGCAATGCACCCAGAGGCTGTGATGAGTTCCTTCCTCACAGGACAGAGACATTCTGTTCTAGAAAGGATTGATTTGTTGGTTGTTTTTTTTTTTTTTTTTCTTTCATTGTGGTTGATATTTGAAGACAGGAGAAGAGATTTGTGGCTCAGACATGGATTTTTTTTTTTGTGCATTCTATGAATTGACAACTGTATCTTATCTAACTTCTGGATAATTTGATTCTTATCTTTATGATCAATTCCCAATATCACTCAGTGTTGGCACTTTGTATTTTAATACATGGCATTCTGTTGTCTGGTTTGAAAGCCATTGCAAATCCACGTGTATCTGTAGGAACAGGAATCTCAGAGTGTGCGTTTTCAAGGTCAGAGGTAGCATATAGAAAAATTATAAGAGGTGCAGCCACACTTTAAGCACTACATTCAAGAAATAAGAACTTATTCTAACTTTCTGTAGAGGGTATATATACAACTCAGGTTAAATTGTGGTGCTCCTGGTGTTTCCAGGGAAAACTCATGCTTCACTGCATTGGGAAAGAAATCTCATTCTATTTATAAACAGTGTTGGGATGGAGGGAAAATACAGATCATACTTGTGTTAAACTTTCAGTTCTTCTAGTGTGGGTTGGAAAGTTAATTTTGATACTCACCTTAAAAAGCAAAAAAACAGACCTGAATTAATTTTAGTTCATGCTAATATAAACTGGGGAGTTGTGATACGTCTAGAAAGTGACGATAGCATCAGTTAGCATCTCAAGTTCTCCTTTCCAGACTGCAGGAATTCATCACGTTGTCCTTCCCAATGTAGTGAGGCTGTGATATGGTAGATAGGACATAGTAGTCATTCCTTAAGATAGTTTATAGTTTCCTTCCTATTGGTTTTATTCCATGTGTCACCCTGTAGGGATAACTGCGGTGGAAATACCCTCTTCTCTTCCTCGCCTTGCTGCCGTTACGTTCACTTTTGCAGGAAGGTATTAACTTACTTGCTCTGGTATCCATGGGTAGAAGAGATGCTTTCTCTGTGCCGTGCCCCTGCAACACTGCCCTTGGCTCAAACCAGAATTTTAATGGAGTGTGTTTTTGCATGGATAATCCAGGGAATTGGTAATCCGCAAGTAAAAAATGTCTTGCATGTTTATAACTGTACAGCTCTCCTTGTTAACTCAGGCAAATTTATGCAAATTTTAATCCTTGCTGAATATATAACATCACACCCCCAAATGTCTCCAAGAGGAGTAGCAGAGTTAAAAATATAAACTTTGTAGGACAAGTTTATTAAAAATATTCTGCATGGAAATGCATGGCATTCATCTCAAACACTACAGTTAGAATGAAATATACTTGGTTTACCACTCTGTTGTTGAGGTCTGAGGAGAACATATTGGCATGGACGCGGCATGGTTTTACTTGCCTTGAGCTGATTGCATGATAGTTTCCTTTTTAGTGACAAATTTCATTACCAGATTGGGGTAATATTAACATACTTTATCTTACTGTAAAGATCTATCCACTGATCCAATACTTCTGTTTTGAGGGGAGTTCAATGTGGAGAAATTCAGCTGAATCTCTTTTTCTTTCCTTATTATCCATTTCTATCAGCCTGATAAGTTTTTGTGATCAGTGACTTGAGTATCTCTTGCTGTTATAACGACACTCATCTGCTTGCTTATATTGCCATGTTGTCCCAACAGTGATTAAGAAATGTTAGGGAGAAGTTATAAAACCTTGTCTTAAGAATATTGGACAATTAACCAAAATATCAATTGTGCTGAGGAGTGAGGGAATGAAAGAGAGCTAATGCAAAAAGTTAGCAATATTCTTTAGACCTATGGCCCAAAATTAAATTTATAAGTGATCTTCCCTTTTTAATGGAGAAAGTAAAGTACAAGTTATTTACATCTTAGATCCAGTATTTTAGGAGCCTCTGTGGATGAGGCTTGAAAAAGAGGTGCCATTCAGAACATCTATAACAGAAGTTATAAATGCACATGTCTATAGATATCTGTGTCACCATGGATAGAAGAAAAGTCAGGAGTGGGACTAAAGAGAGACTTTTAGCGGGAGGGAAGCTTGTATGTACTTGACTCTATTATGAAAACATATTTTGCTTACACTTGGTACCTAACTGTATTTGTAAGGGTTAAAGATAATACTGGGTTAATACACACATCTCTCGATCTACAAAGTACACTCTTTGTAGACTACAGCAATATATCTGCTCATAGAAGGAACTACCTCAAATATTTTAAGTAAGCTTTGAGCAAAATGGTTATACAACTAAGAGAAGGGTGAGCAGAGAAAATAAACATCGATAGTAATAGCTGCTGTGTTGGCCCAGGTGGATGTTGTTGTAGCTGAATGTTATCTTACAGTGTGCTGTAGTAGGTTTATAGGTAGCTTTCGGTTTTAATAATTCAGTATTTACTATTTAGAAAGACACAGTGAACTTCTTTTATGACCTTGGCTACCGTGAAATGCATCATCTTACCAGTGCACATTCTGAAGTTTAGCTGTGGTGCGTTTCCCCTTTCTTCAGATCTCTTTTGAAAACAAGCTAGTGCCTTGACAGCCTTCAGCAATGGCAGCACACTTGCATTTTCTTTGTGTGCCAAAAAAACTTCACAACAACGAGCTCAGAATGACCAAACCCTCCAAGGAGACAATAGGCTTTAGTTAACAGTGCTTTGTAGAGAAGGTTAAAGAGAAGAAAAAACCTCTGGCTCTTTAGGCAGGAGAGAGAGTTTCAGTTGGACTGGTGTATTATACTCCTCTGTCATGACTTGGGAAGAGACAAAGAGCTGGATGGGGGACCGATGGGTGGGACAGATTCTATGTGGGGAAAGCTGTGCAAGTGTTTTAAGCTGTGTTCAGCTTTTTTTCTTCCAACAGGCTTTGGGAACTATCACTGCAGTGCCCATTAAGGTTCCTCAGGTCAGCTCCTTGCAGAGGTTGGCAGGACAAGGACCAGCAGTGCTACCTCAGGTACATAATATGGTTCCAAAGGGGGTTTTGTGTCATTTTATTATATATTTTACTCTGTTCCTATCTGGTGTGCAGGACCTGGGTAGGTCAGCACACTCATTTTGCTGAATAAAGACTCACCTTCAGTGAGTTGAACAGCAGAGTTGTGATTTTCTCCAATTCATGAAAAGAAAGATAAATCAGCTTTCTTCTGGGAGCATACTGCTAGCACAATGAAAAGCTATTAAACAATCTTGTAGTTTCATTGTGGAAGAACAAAGTACATATGGGGAAATGTAAATTTATTCTTTATAAGATGAATCACAAATCACAGAGGTGAAGATCTGCAATTCTGTAATTGATAAAAAAAAAAAAAAAAGTGGTGGAAGTCTTAACCTTACTGTTCAAGCTGTTCACACAGTTTTTTATTCCTTATCCCTCTTCATCCCAGTATAAAGTTTTTAGCTCAACTAACTCAGGTGCCAGACTGAGGCAAGATTGGCTGGGTAGGATTGAAAGGAGAGTGATGCTCACAGATTTAAAAAATCTTTTCAAACTGTGTTTTCTCTTCTGGATATCCATCACCGTTTCCCTAACCATACACTTTATTCCCCATTTCAACCCTTTTTCTCAGAAATTTTGGATGTGTTTGCTGCAGCTCTGTGGTTTGCTTTTTTGGATTAATGATGATTAAGTGTAAATAGATTTCTCCTTGTGTGGCCCTTAGAGGTCTGTTTCTCATATGTGAACACTTTTCTAGCATTGAAGTCAATGTTGGGTCTTCCTATTGTTCCTTTTTTTTTTTTTTTTTTTTTTTAAAAAATACTTTCCTAGTGGCAAAATCTAGTGGAAGATCTGTGAGCTAAATCTGCCTGGAGGAAGGATTTCCAAGATATAGTTCTTAAATTCTCTCTTTAAATTGCATTTTGTGGAAGGCAAAGTTGTGAACATAAAGGAAGGTTATAGTTTTCTTATCAAGTTCAAGACTTTGAGTTTCAGTTGTCCTTATGGCATAATAACACATTGATTTCTGCCATTTTGGGGTGTCAGAGATGAGCAGAATGCTCCTGAAAATAGATAAGGTTCAAGAGCAGCTGAAAGACCTGTAACAGGGGCTTAAATTATTATTAATCAGGTTATGTTTCAGCAGTGATGATGTCATTGCAAATGCTGCACTTAGAGAAGCATCAATGAGTATTTTTGTTAAGTAAAAAAAAAAAATTCATTCAGTGTTAGACTCCATTTAGAAGAATTGGAAAAATGGGAGGAAGCTGATTTCCTGAACTTTTTGAAAAGAACATACATCCTTTCTGTCCTTCTGTTCAGCTCATGGCAATATTTTTATTTGTATTTTACTTTGTTTTGCTCCTTTCCTAGCACAGACTTCCATTTCAGACCTGTTTATGCAATCATATGTAAAACTAATGAACCACCAGCCCTTCCTCAGCAGCCCTAAGCCATAGTTCACTAAATTTTGTATTTCATAGAGATAGCATGGGAAATAACCACATGGCAATCTCATTTCTGTCAAAACTAAAAATGAAGTAGGCAGGTAAGGCCACATATCTGAGGTATGTGTTATGTTCTTGAGTTTTTCCTGACTTCTTCACAGTCCAATACCACCTCCTTCAGCAACAGCCTGCCCTATTTACAGGCTGTGTCCTCTTTTGCAGTTCATCATGATCTGTTCCTCTGTATGTTCCTCTCCTACTCAAAACTGACAGACAGCTTTAAAATTTCCTTATTGTTACCTAGTGAGGAAATCCTTCCACTCATCAAAGCTTTCTGCTTGATGTTTTAAAGGAGATCAAGTTTTCACCTACAAGTGGAAAGTTTGGCTTCTAACTAAATAGTCAAATGCCTTAAAAATATATTTAATATAGCCATAAATAAGACAGATGTAAAGCTGTTACTGCCCAGACACAGCGGGATACAGGTGATCTGGGAGGCTACTGTGAGCGAGCTACAGCACATTGTTACTGTGAAAACTCTCCTTTGTGATAACTGTAGGTGTGTCCATAGTCATCTCTGGCAAATTTTGAGGTCAATAGGAATCTGTGGTCCAGGAGAACTGGAAACTTCAGATGGAAATACAAAAATGTCAGGAAGTAAGGCTATGTAACACCATGAAGGTGTAATGGTAAAGAATATCTCCCTCATAGCTCTGAGAAAACTAACACAAAATTAAAATTATTTTGGAAATTAAGGGGTTTATAGTATCTTCCAGTGCGAGCTGGGAAATGTGCAGAATTAAATCCTATCACAGTCTCTCAGCTCTTATGCATCAGACTCGGTTACAGAGTAGGTTGGTTACTAACCTCCTTTAGTCCACACCCCGGGTGGCAAACATGACTCCTGTACCTTGCTCTGAGTTAGTGGCACAATCCTACCAATCTAGGACTGATTTGACAGGCAGCTTTGCCACTGTCTCCCAAGCACACTAACAAGCAGGGTCCAATTGAGTTTAGCATTTGCTAAAACTTTACTTTGTGTGCCTGTGTAGCAGCAAATTAAAGGGACATATTTTTCAAAGCAAAACCATATTCATCCCTCCTCTACCAAGAAATCTGCAGTATTTTGCACAAGGAATGAAAGCAGTGTAACATCCATGCTCATGCTCATTAGCTGCAGCTGAATCTTTTTCTCCAAGGTATTGCACCTTCCCCGCCCTCCACCTCTGCCAGGTCCAGCTCAAACGGCGAATTGTGTAGAGGCCCGATAGCAATGAAACCCCATCAGCAAAGCTGAGCACCTAGCAGTCCACTGAGCACCTGCCCCTCTCCTCAGGCAGCTAAGTCTCAGTGTAGTTTGTGCAAGCACAGTGGCCGGCACAGGAGCAATCACCTAGACTGGCTTAATCTTATCTGTAGGTGCCACTTGTGCCTCTTGTTGATGGAGGTGTGGAAGGGCCTGGATGGATCCCTTTTGGGATCCCTGCCATGTTAGGAGCCTGCTTGTCTCCGAGTCACCCTCTGGAAGTGGCTTTGCTCGTAGCCAGACAGATCGCATTTCTGTTTCAGGTGCATGGAGACTTGGGATTAATCCAGGTCAGCATCTACATTCTTGACAGCACACGGATTGCTACCTGACATGTCTCCTTTTGACTGGTCTCATAATTTCTTCGGGATTTTAGACTCCCTTTAGATTTAGATGTAGGCATGAGAGGCATAAATGTTGCCAGGCTGTCTGGAAAGAAACTTGGGACTCCTCTATTTAAGGGCCTCTTATTATATCTAAAAGAGTTTTATATTTTAGATGCTTTTATTCTCCTCATCTAGACATCCTCTTTTGATTTACCTCTATGCAGTCAAGCAGGAAAATACCACACAAGTAAACTGAGGGACTTAACGATACTTATGTAAAATAATATATACAGCTTTCTCATTTTCCCCATTTGTACGGATACTTGTCGTTTGTTTTGTTCATTTGAATGGGTTTATGATATGACCCCCTGGGAGCTCTTCCATATGGGGAATGAAGTTTCAGAATCTGCACATCCGCAAATGGCAGCAAAATCCCATCCCTTTGTGCAGAAGTGCTATTAAATGGTGAGCAAACAAACATTAATTACAAGTTCATTTCACAATACAAACAATATTTCTTTAGGCATTCTTTATTTGCCAGAACAAGCCTCTTTGGCAGACCTTTTTTCTTTTTTTTTTTTTTTAGTTTTCTTTACAGAATATGAAGTTATTTTTGCTTTCAACAAATAAATAATATTTCTCTTATAGCTGTGATGGAACTTTGGGAAGTTAATGCCAGATCGCTTCTTACTTTGGCTTTTGAGGTTTCCAGCTGGGTGAGATGTTTCAAAACCGCAGACTCTTCACTGCATTCTGAGAAGCAAATCCTGGAGGTCCTATACTCAAACGCATGCATGATGCTCTCTCTTATTCTTGAGCTGTTCCTCTGCTTTATGGCACCCATTCAGCCAAAAGGAGGGGGTGGCCTTATGTCAGGTTGGGGCTTCAATTTCCATCTGCAGTGCAGACAGTCTGTCTATTTTGAATTGGTTTACATAAAAATTTAAGTCACACTGTAGCCACCTGAAGGCATTTGGGAAATCTTATTTTCTGTTCTGCGAATGGAAGGTTTTCAATTAAACGATGAAGATATTAAGCCTCCCATTTTGTTGTCAGTAATTTGGGTCCCATCCAATTCGTGTTCAAATTAGTGGAGGGACTGTGATGATTTGAATAGCAGTTAAATCAGATTATTATGCTATTTCCTGACCTATTTTTCCAGACCTGGTTGAAGGCAGGGCCTGGGATGACTTTGCTCATGACACTGCTGATGAGAGCAGAGAGCTATGTAGCAGATGCCTGCAGCAGAGCCATCGCGCAAGGTGGTGGTGAAAAGCAACGGGTACACACAGCTACTTTAGATGAAACCTCTGTGTTTTTTAATTGGCTGCAGCCAGTTTTGCTGCCAAGTGCCGCTTATTTTTTATCTTCTCTAATTATTTTAATATGCGTAATTCAGTAAGGTCTGAATTTGGTCACTTGGCTGCTGACTGCTTTGGGACAGGGGCTATCCTGTTACCGTCTTTGTTCGTCACTGGGTACCGGGTGAGCCCAGACAGAGGCTGTAGTCTCTAGATGTTCCCAAAACTTAAATACATGTTCTTATTTAAAAAAATCTCTTGTTGTATTTCTCATGAGCCCATTTCCACTGATAGCTGCTGCTTCTCTCCACATGTGTACCAAAAGGAACTACTCCTGGCTTCCCCAATGATAAGGTTTCTGGAAGATTTCTTGAGAGGAAAATGACTACTATAGACAGAACCCAGGTCGTGTGATGCCAACAGATTGGTCTGTGGCAAAGCCTCTGTCTGTTTGCATCGTAAATGTCAAGAAAATTTAAAAAAAAAAAATATTTTTAAGTGCAATGTGTTAAGACTGTTGCATAGCCACTAGAAAGTGGAAAAGTACTACTAATTGCAAGCAGCCTTTTGTGAAACTACAGAAGAAGCTAGCAGATATACATGTTTTCATAAGAATTTACACAGAATTCTGCCATGGAGAGACAAGAGGAAGGAATAATGGAATTGGGTAAAGTTGTTATTACAATACCAGAGGAGAAAAGGACTGTAATCCCTTAAGGGATGTCATGCACCTTTCTGGTATGTAACCCTCAGCACTTCCAGGGCGATGTGCTGGAATGCTATTGGAGGAGAAGAGAGATAATCTAATTCAAGGTAACTTAATCAGTGTGGTATAAGGGTTTTGCAATAGTATTTAATATTCATTGACCGTATGCATGCAGAAAACAGAAGCAAAATTGCTTTTCCAGAAGAAACATTTGCAGAGACCCCGCTGAAAATGTAGCCTTAATAAATATAGTTGTTAATCTGGTTTAGTCTATATAGGCTTTTATACTGTGCCTGTCACTGTATTTGAAGCACCTTCCGGTAATGTGTTAAGCATGAAGATTAACATCTGTTGTAAGCTATTTCTTTTCTCATCCTTTCCCTTTGGGAAGAACTGTGTGCAGCTGAGAGTTCTGGTTAGGGTTCCTTTTTATCAGTTTGCTTACTTTTAATAGGCATGCTACTATTAATTGCATGCCATTATATATTTGTCAGACAAGTATAACACAGAAAATGCTTATTGTAGAAAGTGATGAGGTTTGTGCCCTTTAACTTATGAAGAAGAAGGTTGAGGTGCCTGCCTATATGAGCATCAGCCTTGCTGTATAGACTCCCTGCACAAGTGACTTGGCTGCCATGGCCTTTTATACTAAGTCTTCACAGGGAGAGCTTTGAAGATTGGGATGAAAACATGGTATTTGATCGAAAAGCCTGTGAGAATCTCGGTTAGACACTGGTGGATAGGTTTGGTAGGTAGCCTGTGTTGCTGAAAGAGGCATGGGATTGTTGGAGCATCTGGAGTGTGTATTTCACACTAGTGTAGTGCAGCCCAATACAAATGAAGGTACGACTAACATGGTGCGATAAGAACTGTACCTTGAGGATACACCTTGTACCTTGAATCTCACCTTCAGAGATTGGCAGTGATGAGAAATACAGTCTTCTGCAGTATAGGCAAAGGTGAACAGGTATGGGGTATTAGGGATGACTACTCCCAGATGCAAATTTTCCAGAGTACCTCCCTCTGCTGTCTCTGCCTTTCTGAGTTTCAGTGTCAGTTGTCTGTTCTTAATGAGAAAACTGATCCTAGGTGGTGGGGAATGAGAAGCAGAACTGACTGTTTCTAATGTTTATGACCTTCAGATCCAGTCAGTGTTGTGAACGTTTTGAAAAGGACCTTCATGGAAGTCAGATCTCCATGATAGGAGAGAGAGCCTACATAGGAGCCTGAAGTATCCATACAACCCCCCTGGAAAGATTCGTCATTTTAACGTCTGACATGGTACCTTTTTCCCAGGTGAAAACCCTCATGTTTCTCCACGGCAAATGCTACTTTGCAGAGTATCAGGAAGATGAGAAGAAATGTCCCCTCTCTCCGCTGATGCCATTTGCATCCAGGCAAATGATGTGACTTCAGATCCATGCCTGGCTTGTATCTGGGCTGTGTTGTGTCTTTGAACCTCTGTGCCAGTTCTACAAGCTTGCAGTGGCCTCTGGCCAAGTGACAGGCAGATAGGAAGGTTTCCTCTGTCTGCAGTAGCTCAACAGAGGCTTGGAGGAATTCACTGCACTGCTTCCTGTCTCTAAAACCTTCATTTTTATTTCCAGATGTTTAAGCTTTTTCTGTGCTTCCATCTTGCTCAGGCTGTCAGCAGACAGAAACTATTTCTGTTATTATTTTTTTGGTCTTTTGGTTTTTTTTGATTTGGGCTGGTAAATGAGTTGTGGTTGGTCAGATCCTTATAATGTGCCTAGAAGCAGGAAAAGGTCTTAAAGTGATGGATAGTAGGAAGCAGTGACATCCATGGTATTTGAAGTGTCACCAGAGTCTAGTGAATGCCCAGCTGTTTGGATTAGTCCAGAGCTTGACTATATGAAAGTATACAGATAGGAGGCATGCAGAGAGATATTGACTCGGGTTGTGCCTAAAGGCTTTATGGACACTTCATATTTAAATTGAAATAAGTTAGTAACAGATGAGTATCTATCTGTGAGAGAAGCAAGCTGACTTGTAATGCTGAAAAGAGTAGAAATGCAAGTAAGTTATTGACTGGTGTGTATAATCACAGTCTAGCTTTTATATTTCTGTTGTAATCCTAAACAATAAGGATTAAATTCTTTCCTCGGATAGATAACTTTCACATAGATAACTGTATATTCAAGGACAGAGTCATGCAGAAGGAAAAGAAGAAGAAATCCTTGTCAACTTCAACCCCTACTTGTTATTTTTTGGGATAGTATTGATTTTAATTTACTGGTTTAATGATAGTTCTCCCTTTTGCAAGTGGAAAAGAGCCACTTAATGAATCATCAACTCAATAGCAGCAACACCAAACCAGAAAGTACAGGCAGTATAGTTAAGGAGAAAATGTACATTTCATTAGCAGAAGTTAGTCAAGTTCCTGTGAAAATACAGTTTTGTGTTCAAAACACTGATAACATTTTTAATAAAGATTTCCCACCTGACTGCCTTATGCCAACATCTACGAAAAGCAGAGCTGGTGGAGTCCCCCACAAGCACCCCTCCCAGCAAAGCTTCCATTTCTGTAGTGTCAAGCAAAGCTGAAGGAAAAGAAAAACTAAATGAAATAGCTTTGTTCTCTTAAAAATTGCACAGGGGTTGTATTAATCTGTGCATCACCTTTACACTAAAGTTGGCTGTCCATGACTAATAAATTGAAATACCAAAGCACAGTAGGTATGCAGTCCAGTGGAAACTGTCTGATACAGTGTGTCTAATTTGAATATGTGTGAAAATACCGCAGAGTGATGTAAAAGAGAGACTAGAGTTTGTTTCAAGGTGCTAGTTTCAGTTCTGGACTTACTGAAGTCGATTCAAATTTGCTGTTGGTTTCAGTCAGATTTAGATTTCTGGTCCTCACTGTCACAGAATCACAGAATGTCTTTGACTGGAAGAGACCTTCAAGATCACCTAGTCCAACCTTTGATCCAACAGTGTAAGCTCACCACTAAACCATGTCCCTGAGCACCAGGTCCACATGCCATTTAAATGCCCTCAGGGATGGTGACTCCACCACTGCCCTGGGCAGACCATTCCAATGGTTGATAACTCTTTTGGTGAAGAAATGTTTCCTAATATTCAGCCTAAACCTCCCCTGGTGCAGCTTGCATCCATTCCCTCTGTCCAGGGCAGCAGGATTGGAAACATGGGCTGGAGAAGTTGCTTAGATTTTGCTCTGCATTTCATATCATTCTTCTGTGGCTTCCCAGGCTGATATTCTAGGTGGATGCTAACAAGAGGTTTATGTTGCATCTGAACACAGCATTCACTGAACTGGATCATCTTGCCTGGGGTTCCCTTGTGCTAAACATTGAAAAGTAACTTCCTTTTTGTGTAGCCCCATCAAGGGGAAGGGATAAACTGTATGTAGATCCATAGTCATGCATGGGTTTAAACGTTCCCCCTGTGGCAAGAAAATACTGTCTAATTTGACTACAGTCTCAGACCAGGCTGAAGGTAATAGGAACATACCAGGAAAGGAACCAAAAATCAACCAAGCTGGAAACACTTGTACTCGGGTCAGTTGAGGCAATCTGGATTTTCGGGTATGTCATTGCTATAAAGTTATAAAGAATCTTTTCTTTTGCATAATTTTTATCGATTAAAAAAAGAAGAGGGAGAGAGTCAGTCCTCAGCTGGCATAAATAGACACAGCTTTACTGAAGTCAGTGTGCATCTGTTCGTTCTGGTGAAGGATATAATTACCCCATATTGCACTCATTTTAGCAGCCATTGCTAATGTTTTCTGTGTGATCCTCTAAAGCTTTTCAAGAATGAAAGCTCTGTCTGCTGCTCCCAGCACTTTGCCTCTGTGACATATGAATTGTGCCAAATCCATTTTGAGTTTCTGTTTTTAAGCTCTGAGTACAAGGGTGAAGTGAAAATAAAGTGTGAATAATGGTCTTTCTCTCAAAGGCAAAGTGATATTGTGTTGAGCTGAAAAATTTACTCTCATACAGATCGGCTCTGCCAGTATGAAGGGCTGATTGATGCTGAGCACGATCCAGCTGATATCTGATATTGGGGAGGGGGAGGGCTCATCAGTGTTGTTGACAAAGCTGTAACAAGATCCAGGGACTGGAAGCTGAAGTTAGGCAAATTCAACCTTTCAATAAAATACCACTCATGAGCATAATAAAATATTATAACAGTTTATTGAGGATTGTGATGAATTAATTGTTAAGAAGTCTTCAGTATTTTCTTTTTAAATCAGTCTTCAGTTTCTGGGAGAAATTCCGTGGCCAGTCTGTGAGCTGGAGGACCATGGTGATCGATTTTGGTTTTGTAATTGAAGTGCACTTTTTAACTTCCCTTCTTTGCTAGGCCATAAGGAGAACGCATTTACCAGAATTGCCCTTAACAATTCTCATGGTGTCTTCAGATCTGTACAAAGATAACTGTTCTAATTAAATCCTGTCCTTTAGGACTGGATAGGATTGTCCACAGAGATAGGAGGAACTGTGTGTTTTCCTTCCCTCCTTCTCCTTTTCCCCCCTACTTGTTTGGGCTGGACCTTGAGGGCATATTTTGTAAGAGCTTTTTTACCTTCTTTACTACAGTGTGGGAACAGCTCACCTGATGGGTTGTAGCTCAGGAAATATATTGCCCGTGATCACAGTTGTCTTTGTCAGTAGTGACACACATCAGGCTCTCCCACCTCTGCCACTCAGCACAAACTGCAGTATTCAACAGTTTTTGCTCTTGAGAGCTGGAATAATGTTTCGCTGTAATGGAAGCCTTTGGGCTTCATGTGGGGACATCTAGATGGAACTTAATGGTATGGGATGTACAAGAAGTCATATTAGTCACAGAATATGATTCTGTCCTGATCTGAAACTCTTGAAAATAAATTAAATTACAGGTTGCTGAACTCTGCACATCTCACAGGATCAGGCTCCCTGTTATTTCCCTGTCTGAAAAGCAGACATCCCCACCTAGTGAGTTCTCAGGTCTGGGAACATCTTCCTGAACAATGTGCTCACCTGCAGGCTCTTTGAGAAGTACCAAGGGTGTCTGACTCTTGCTGCCTAAAATCAAATGTTTCTGTTATTGTGGGTATTGAGGAAAGTCAAGAATGATGCGGGTTGGTGAAATCATTCTATTCAAGAAGAATCTCTCTCTTCTCCTGCATTTAGAGCAGCTGCCTATTTAGACAGCTGTCAGAAGTTAAACGAAAGATATTTGGGGAGACAAGGGTTGAGCTACAGGAGATTTGTTATTTGCAGCACTTGCCAGCAGTTGCAGTTTTCGCTTGGTAACTCGCGTGCTGCCTGTTATTCCTCCTCTTTTCTTCTTCTCTCTTAAACTTTTGTGCCTTTTATTTCTGTAGCTCTTGTAGTGGAGAACCAGTGCCATCCAACCTGTGCTACTTTTGGTAGAAAATGTCTTTTTGATACCTTTCATGTGAAATGCAGTCCATGCCCTGCCCTAGTTTTAATCCAGTTCTTCCTTAGTGACTGTCAGCTTCCAAACTTTTGCTAGTGCCACTGTCCTACTTTCATCTCCTAAATTTCAGCTACAGTTTTGCCACAAGGAAAAGGAATTTACACTAACTCTTTCCTTCTTATTTTTTTCTGACAGCTGACACCATTTGTTCTCACAGATTACTGTAGCAGTTTGTTTTTTAATGTGAAATTTGGTTTTTTTTAACGTGAAACTCTACTAGAGGTCTTTTCCCTTATATTAAGTGCTTACACTTTGTGTTTATATTCAAGTGGGAAGGTTCATAGGTGTTAGAGCATAAAGGCCTTCTGTGCTTGCTTTCTGTTTTGGAGTCTTGTCTGTGGTCCGTAGAAATAAACAGTATTTTAACTTAAAGTATCATTAACTCAGGAGCACCTGAAGTTTTTTTTTTCTGTAGTCAGCTCTTTTCATTATTCTGTAATTGCCCATAAATACACTCTGACAAGGTTAGCTGAACTAGCCAGGGAGTTTGGGAACCTTAGAATATGAAGAGCGCTATACCTCCTTTATATCACATGGTGGCAGAAAACACCCGGCATATGTTCTTGTACTGTATGTGTTTGGTAATTCCCACTGGATATTCCCTTTATAAAGCTCTTTATAGAGAAATATGTTACTTTAAAAAATTAAGTCTATTTAATTGTCTGTGCAGGAAGAGCTTATTTTCTAGCAAAGTACTATGCATTCATTCCACAGCTTGTAGAATGTGCTTTA
>JAAGNO010031029.1:5452-20982 GCA_033439905.1 Ceryle rudis
TATATAAAAAGCTAGTGTAAATGCTTCCGTGGTGTGGTCACAAGCTGGAAAGATGAATGCCTTTCAGCTGTTAACCATCCTGCCATTTGCAACAGGCTTTAAAAAGTCATTTTTATCCTCAGACATAATGTGAGCGGTTTTCAAAATGAGGCTGCCAACACTGCCTGACGTGCTGATGGGCAGGCAGCTTGCATTGCTAACAGATGTTGTGATCGGCTGACTGAAGCAAGAAGTTACGGGCAGGATTGTTTTCTGCTCCTCCCTGAGGAGAAAAATAAGTTACACAAATATTAAACAAGTACATGCACAAGTATCCGGAACTGAATTGTGTGCATTGAATAAATACTGACAAACTCAATTTTAGCAACAGGCTAAACATCTCGCTACGGAACGGTACGCTCAAGGTGTTCAAATGTAGTCTGCCTCATTTTCAAAGGCTGCGTTACACGTTAAAGACTAGAGAACATAGAAACCTAAAATAGTCTGGTTTAAAAACTACCTCTCTCTGGAGATTTGTGCAAACACTAGAACGTTTAACCTTTTGAAGTTTGTTTTTTTTTTTTTTTTTTCCCCTTAACTTCTGTTAACTATAAAAATACTTTTGCATTTTTTGCTTACTGAGTGCGGAAGGTATTGAACAGGTGTGGCACGGTTCAGCGTGTACGGCTACAACAACGTACGAACGGTGGTACCCGCCTGCGACTTTCGTGTTTGTGACCTAATTCTATTTCTCAACGGGTTCTCTCACTTCGCCATATATACACAACGCAGATGTCTAATACAAGTCTGAGTAGGTACGTAGCTCCTCCTTAAACAACCATGCTTCAACTATTCTGCTGCTGCAGTTTGGCTAATACTGGCAGACACTGCTGGTTTGTCTAACACTCACAGAATCACAAGGTCTTCACCTAAACTTTGTCTCTTCTGCTCCATAGATTCTTTCTGGTGCTGCTTTAGTGGATGCCCATTCTCTACAGTTGTTCCATTGAGCAGCTGATCATCTTGAGAACTAATACCTAGCTGTATATCCAGAATCTCCTACAGGAGAAAAGGAAAAACGTCCATCAATACTGTCGCTACCAGCTTGAAGCTTTCCTATTACATTCCACTAGGTAAAGCTGATGGAGAAGGGAATCTCATCGTAAGACTCCTCGTTTTTATTTCATACTGGTGGGAATGTCTACCACATTCTACCATAGGAAAACACAGTTATTCAAAGATGGCAGTGAATGACCACAGCAGAATAAACATTAGTTGCTCAAACCATGGTTTATCAGGTAATAAAGCAGGCAATGCAGTGAGAGCCGATCCAATAATTGGGGGTAGGAAAAGCTAAAGATAAAAGTCATTGCATCCACGTGGTGGCAATCTGTGTAACTGCATCACATACCATGGGCAGAGCAAACAAAAGCTGTAGCCAGTACTGGAATGTATTATGGAGTATGTTCCAGATAAGAACCTTAATTTAAGTGTATGATGCTTAAAAAACAAACCAAAACAAAACAGTTGATCCTAATGCTCGGAATGAACACCAGAACGTTTTATGACTGCCCAGCAAAGGAGGAAACAGCATAGAAGGAACTGGGGCAGATGCACAGAGCTACAAGCAATGAAGCAGCAGTGCCAATAAAGGAAGGAACACTGGATTACAATAATTTAAATTACTTTACTGATCAAATTGGGCGAGCACAAAGTTTAATTTAAATTAATCACATTTAAATGTAAACTTCAGTGTAAAAGATTCTTAACTACAGCTTCAACAATGGAGGAGAAGGGAAAAGGAACGGACTCCCCACCATTGCTAACGCCAGCAGAAGATGAAGAGCAAAAAGCTGAAAGCTATGAAAGCTGTTTAACTTCAGCCCTATTAACCACCAGGTAGTGGAATAAGAAGTATGAGACCCCTAGTGTTAAAGTAAGGCAAATATTTAATAGCACTAAAAGCAAAAGGCTTTGCTATCAACACTGACTAATTCACAAGGACATCTCTTAGAAGTGTTTTTAATAGCTAATGAAAGGACCCAGTGACCTCTTCAGACACACAGTTTTTTGTACTTACTTCTATTTGTTCACCTTGCCCATCGGGTTCATCTGTATCAAGGGCTGACAGCTCCAATTCAATGTCTCGATCTGGCTTTGTGTCTGCACAGTCTTCAGTATAATCAGTCTAAAAAAAAAGAAAAAAATTAATATCTTCTGTAAATACCGAGATGGCTTTTCACCTGCTTCACAAAACACTCAATATTAGAGTGAAAACAGAAGATGCATTTCTAGGACACACCATTTCTACAATACAAAAGAGCTCGTTAGACACAAATAGAACTTTGGGCATGGACAACATTGGATACAAAGCTAAATCTAATCCCACTGAAGTACAGAAAGAGAGATAAAATGAATACTGTAGAGTCCATTGGCAGAACATTTGGATTTACAGCACGTACAAGTAGAACACAAAGTAATGACTGCGTGAAAATGGATTGCCACATTCTTCCCGTTTGGTAAAGAGAAGATTGGAGCAGCAGCACAGTAGGGGCACCTGCTTGATCCCAGGGAAATAACTGGGTGCAACAAAAGTGATTAAACTCGCACAGAATGTGCTATAAATACTTGGGAATGTTAAAACTAAGAGTTTTACTTTAAATGAATACACTTATGTATACATAAAAAACATCAGGTGATTTGCTTAATCCCCATTAACCCCTTTCTTTACCTCACCATTCCTCAAATCAATTTCCTTGCTTAAGAGATTTAAGGTAAGACGACTGCCTTCATCTAGAGAATTCCACTTCTGCTGCATGGCTAGTGCATTCGCCTCTCTCTGAAGTAATAACGAGTTACTTTTGGCCTACAGGAAGAAACGTATCAGTTACCAACAACTACACTTAATGTATAGCCAAATGGCAAAATAAACCAGCTTAAAGAGCACAGTTCTCATGCTCGATGGATACCTCTGTATTCATTTAACGCACAGCATTTATTTGTTCTGCATCTGCTGACACGTAGTGGCCCACCACTTTCCCCCAAAACAGCCTTCCCGACATCAGTAGAACAGCTCACGTTAAGGGTCCCTATGCATCATACTAATTACTGCAGGACTTGTGCCTAGTTAACCCTTACTGGTCGTGTTGTCAATTGGATTATTTTCTGTAGACTACCCTAAGAAAATTTATTTAAAACCATTTTGTCTTTTTTTTTTTTTTAATTAATAAAACCCCACATGGTACAATATCTGATCTCACCTGCTGTAATTCAATACTCAAAAGATCTCCAGTGCTGGAATGCTTTCTGTGACCAGATAAATCTGTAACTATGAACCTGTCCCTTTACAAGAAAAAAAAGCAAAAGTAGGAATTAAAAACAAGTTCTCTAAATCAAAGGCACCATAAACTTCTTTAGTCTATCAACATTACGTTACATTTCTGGACAGAAATTACGTGATAATGTCCTCTTTATCTTTCCTGGGACTCACAATACCTCGAGGCATTATCTGGAGCAAACATGCTTATTTTACATGGGGCTAAGATGGGGCAAGAAAACTTGAGAGACACAACTGAAGATTGCAGACTTTGACTTGACAGCACCTGACTCCCAATTCCTTGATTAGGTCTCTCAAGGGATATATTCCTAGTAACTGGGTATTATTAGCTGCATCAAGTATTAAGACTACACAAGTTTAACCTAGTTTTTTTCAAGGCTTTATACTGGATGGGGAAAAAAAAAATCATAACCTTTTACTGTAAAATTAAGAATGTCTATTAATAATTCCAGATTCCCCCACCCCCTTTCAGGATTTTGAAGAACAGCAAGCTATAGAAAATGCTGCTAACAGAAGAAAGTCCATACCGTTCTGCGTAACGTGCTGATGAAGTAGAATCTGAGCCATAGGCACTCCATCTTGAGTCGACAGCATTGACATAAGGGACATAATCTGTAGCAAATTAAGATGCCATTCATTAGCTTCTCTGTTCTCAAAGTGGGATATACTGTATTTTAGCCCTTTGCATCTTCACAGCAAGCATGAAGAGGACAAAGCGCTCGGGATGTACACGGTATGGGCATTCCAGGCACGTACCCGTACCTGATACACTGATGGGCTTAGTAGCACTTCCTTGGGAAGCAGTGGCCTGAATAGGATCTGTCGTGTGATAACCCGTGCGGGATGACCTGGAGATTGCACCCCACTTGGAGATGATCGGTCCGTCGCTAAATGGGATTATAGGATCTTCTTCCTTTGCCCTTCTCTGAGTTTCAAATAAATGCACTCTCCTCTTGACATCTCCGCTGTCCAAATCCTGTGTATTGAGGAGACATAAGATACATGGACACATTTTGAGGTTATTCAGATCCTTCAGCTGGCCAATAACTTCCTGATTCTTGTTGCTGAACACAATGCTGAAAGTCTGTCCAACTAGAGAGCCAAGATGGGCCTCAATGACGTAACTATTGCCCTTTAACGGCAAACTGGACATTAGAAAGTTATTGCCAGTGTGAGAAGAAATATTTTTGCTTTTCCAAGCTTGCGTTTCCAGGCAGAAAGTGTTCCAGTATGCTTTAAGGTCTTTCAGTACCCTTTCCTACACATGGAGGCAGTACCAAAGGCAACTTGGGATGGGATTTGGTTACACTTGCTTCATAGAACATAAAGATAACCTGCCACAGTACCCAGCAGAAAAGTCTCCAAAAAGCATGAGCTCTTACCCCTCCCTCCAGAGGTAAGCTGTGTGCCACAATTTATACTGAGCACTTTTTGTTCTCTGAAGCCTTGCAGTTTGATTTTTTTTCCTCCCCTCATGGAAACTGGGTGCTAAAAACTAAGCTGTATTTTATTTTCCCAGATTTGTTGCCATTAAACTGTTTATTAGAGGAGAATGTGCCTTCCAACCAAGTAAGAGGTCTAAGAAAACAGTTCATACAGATTCTCTGTGGGTAGAAAGCAGCCAAGATTAAGTTCATGCTGATTATCCTGGGTGCACAGTATTTCAACTTTTCTCTGCGAGTGTATATTGCTCTTGGGATTAACTTCAAAGTAAAGATTTTCTGAAACAATGGCAACATAACCAATCTTAGAATGCTTAAAGGCCAGTGATTTATTTGTTCATACACGGTGGATGACAGCGTGTGTTTCTGCAGTGGAGGCACCTGCTCTGGCCTGCCCACAGTGACCCCGTATTAACCGGTCAAGCCTGCCACGGCAATGTCTTCCGAGACTACTTTAGATGCCTCAGAAATTGTAAAGTTGTGTGTGAGCACACAGGCATTTATATAAAATAATTCTGAAGAGAAACAAACACGATCAGTAAATCAAAATTTCCCCCACTAAGAATCAGAGAACACATTTACAACTAATGAATTCTTACCAGTTTACAGACCATCTACTCAAAATACTTTGGCTAAAAGTTCAGTTTACAGAAATCTGTTATTAAAAGAGCTGTTTAGACATCTGAGAATTTTATTTCTGGCACTACATTCTGTCACTGAAGATTCATATTTACAAAACTGGGAAAAGACATTCCAAACAACTTCAAATGGGCAGAACTACTTTAAAAACTAATCGAAGCTATCAGCTTTAAAAAGAAAGGCACGTTTAACCAAACAGAAGACACTCTGGCATGTAAGTATCATTACACTGATGAGATAACATGCAGAAAACCCCTACCATTAACACGGCATTTGAATTGGCAATCACATCCTTGGGCTCTGAGTCGATAGCATTTATACAAGAGCCAATAGTGCCACAAGACCACGGTGAATAGTGAGAGAGATGGTCTTCCTCAAATTTAGTTCCACTCAAATCACTGACACTCTCTGAGAACTACAGAAAAGGGAATAAATAAGCAGTGAATAATAAAAACAGGGAATTCAGTCTTAAAATAAAAAATTTATTCAATAGCAGTAAATGTCTTTTAGCCCTGAAGTCATTCAAGGGGTTCTAGCTGTAGTCAAGACGTGGGGATGACCTAACCCGTTCCGTCCGGTTTCGAACCAGTGCAGCTGACAGCTGCCCGGGACAGGCAAGCTTTGCCACCATGAGGAACTGCCTGGTCTGACAAGAGACTGAAATCAGTGTCACTAGGGTAGTGCAGGTTTCTTCAGGCAAATACCTACAGTAATTAAACTGGGAGGAAGCCATGCATTTTCCTTTAATTATCAGCCTGTGGCAGATAGAAGGGTGACTTGGAACCCTCCAACCTGGATGAAAAGGACCAAATCCTGATCTACCTCGAATGCACTCCCGAGGGACTTCAGGTACACCTACCTTATAAGGCTGCCTCTGAAAAAACAGAATCTAACGCCTCAGATACCATCAATGGAAGTGTTAAACCACAGCAGAGGGTGCTCGGCGCACTGGTTCTCAAACTAGTTTCCCAGATGCATTTCAGAACATATGACAAGACTATTTTCTTCAAAAGCACACTGTTGCTATTTGTTGAGTTTCCATTCTTGTTTACAGAACTCAGCACCTACATACACAATGTTCTACCAGTTCCTTTTGCCACTTGTGCTGGTTTTGGCCGGGATAGAGTTAATCTTCTTCGTAGCAGCTGGTGTGGGGCTATGTCTTGGATTTGTGCTGAAAAGAGTGCTGCTAGCACAGGGATGGTCTCGGTCTTGCTGAGCGGTGCTTACACAGCCTCAAGGCCTTTTCTGCTCCCCACCCCACCAGTGAGCAGGCTGGAGGTGCAAGAAGTTGGGAGGGGTCACAGCCAGGGCAGCTGACCCCAACTGACCAAAGGGATATTCCAGGCCATAGGATGTCATGCTCAGCCCGTAAAGCTGAAGGAAGGAGGAGGAAGGCTGGACATTCAGAGCACTGGTGTTTGTCTTCCCTGGTAAGCATTGCACGTGATGGAGCCCAGGGCTGGCTGAACTGCCTGACAGTGGAAGTGGTGAATGGATTCCTTGCTTGGCTCTTCTTGTGTGTGCGGCTTATTGCTCTACTTATTAAACTGTCTTTACCTCAACCCACACGTTTTCTCTTCTCCCATCCCACCAGAATGAGGGAGCAGCTGTGCTTATTGCTGGCTGGGGTGAAACCACACCACCACTTTTAAGTGATGTGTATTGTCTAGGACTTGACAAGCATTTGCAGCTTGATTCAGTCTACTCATCATGACATAGTGTCCTCTGGAGTGCAAAAGGAAGGTCCTTATGGAAAACAACTGCTGCTCCCCACACAAAACCCTGGAGGTTCACAAAGCTAGTTCAATAAAATTACATTTTCTTTAGTGAGGGTAAATTGAATCACTTCACTTCTTGACCTCTTTGCAGTCATGTTTAGCATCACCTTAATATGAAATTGAATGCATTACTACATTATTATATTATAAGATATTTCTCCCCTTTTGCTAGAAGATTAAATTAATTTTATGAACAACAGATGGCAGGCAGAAAATCTTTACTAGAAATATTAAATGGCATCTTACAGAAAGAGAAAATAAAGAATTTTTCGCTTCCCACCTCTGTGCTGAAATCTACACTGAAGAGAGGAGAAGGTGGTGTTGGAGATGGTGTTGCCATAGGAAGGGTTGACGATACCAGAGGAGTTTTCTGCGTGTGGTACTGTGCCCATTGCTCTGGCTTCCTTCTTAACTGCTCATCATAACCAGTCTTCAAATGACCACAAGGCTCCTAGCAATAATAAATACAGGACTGTACATCCTATCATAGTCTAATCAGAAGGCACATACCAGCAGGGGACACACCAGGAGCTCCAAATTCCCTAGAATAACTAGACAGATATCACTAGGAGAATTTCACGAGAATTTAGAGGGGAATCTGGCCCACGTATGGTAACACAAATCTTAAATATGCAATTAACTCAAGCAATGTTCAGGGCAACTAAAGAGGCAGAGGGGCCCTGGTCCTAACGCAGATTAGAGTGGTCTATTTTACCAGCCCATTTTATTAAGGTTAAACACAAACCAAGGACTTTGTCCAGGTCACTCATCTTGACCACCGTAACCCCAAACAAATAGAAGAGGTTTATACTAATTATTTACCAACTTCTCAGTAATGACCTTCAGAACCAAGACTACACCTTTTCTGGCTCTCACTTACCCTTGGTAAAGGCACAGTCCTCTGTTCGTTCGGAGGTTGACAAGCCACAGAGTAATACCCATCCAAAGAGTTGTATCTCTCACGTAATGATGTCTGATAGACAGAGGAGTGCATCACATCCATGGGAGGTAAAGAATTGCTCCTAATAATATCATCTCGTGGGTACATCTGTGGGCGCCAGATGCGCCTGCTGTCATAAACTGGAGCATACATTCCAGAAGGGACAGGAGGAACTGGTCCATACGGCTGCGGAGGAGGAGGTTGGTAAGGAGAATTCAGTCGATCTCGAGGGGGAAATGTACTGTAATGATCGGCATATGGCACGGAAGCAGGTGGGAGGGAGGATTCTGGAACGTTATTGGACCTCACAAAGCGAGGAACACAAGGAGCCACACCAGCTGGTACTGTTGGAGGTGGTGGATAATATCCTTAAAAATTGGAAAAAGGCATATTTAATGTAACCACAAATGACCCAGAACTTTACACCTTATCAACACTATCTGCAGTTTTAGAAGTACACCTTTCGAGAACGAAGAGTCACGCTTCACAAACCTGTTACTGACCCTATCGCTTTACTTTGGAATATTATTTCATGTATGACAACCATACTTGCAGATGTAGTGCTGACCCCTCACCACCTGGACCCAGTTTGCAAAATGAGTTTCTCTGCCACTGCTCTTATGTACTGTGGTATAACTATGGACCTGAAAAGACAGCCTCTTAAACATTGCTTTATATAGGAAGTTAAAATACTTACCTCTAATACAAAAAGCCATATTGCTAAAACAACCCCCCAACTGTCCAGAAATAACAATTTCATACTTAGCTTACTCTTTTTTCCCCTGAAGAGGATTGTTTGAACACCACTGCCTTTTGAGAGCTTATGAACAACCTGATGCTTATAACCTAATTGTTTGCTTGAATATAAACACGGACACTACAACCTAAAAGATGAGTGAAAACTTTCAAAAACATTTGAGAAGCACAAAGCTGTGTAAGTCTCACGGTAGAAGGGTCTGAATCCTGCCTGTGGATACCCTCACGGCTAGGCCATGAGGTCAGCCAGCCGAAAGAAATGCAGTTAAATGCGAACAACAGAAAAAAGTAGATGAGAAGACCTTCAGGTTCAAGTTCTTCTGGATGCTGAGGCACAACCGGCGTAACATACTGCACACAGACAACAGCCACTAACACTGGGAGCAAGCTGCAGGCCCCTCCCACACTCGGCAATGAACCAAGTTAGTATTCCATTAAACTAAGATTCAGTTGGTATTTAAAAAAAAAATTAATCACAAAACTGAGCTAAGTTATTTCTCAGCATTTAGGATTATCTAGAAAAAAGTCGAGAGCTATGTTTGATTTAGTGCTCATCTCACTCACCTGTCTGTGGGTACTGTGGAACTTCATATGACAGCTGAGTCCTGGGATCTTGGAAATATTGAACATTATCAGAATGTGGAGGGTAGACAGGTACTCTGGGAACAAACGGGCTGGATTTTGGAGGCACAGAATTAACTTCTGTTGCAATATTAGGAGGACCAGCTGAGGTAGCTGCTGCCTGGCTTACAGGAGTCTTGGGTGGAGAACCAATTTTACTGAAAAGGATTACCAAGAAATTATTAAGCAGATCTTTACTTATTTCAGTCAGTCATCACTTTGTGTACGCTGCCATGTAATGTGGAAATTTGGGCCATGTCATTTCCTCTGGAATTTTGTTTTTCATACCCCAAATTGATGCAGTTATTACATCTTGGGCTTTCTTCTAAGAGAACTCAAAAGCGGATGTAAATATTTCACTTAGATACCACTTGTAAGTGTATTCTGGTAAAGATAAAGGTTTTGAATTGTTGTTTAGAGGTTTAGTGCATCCTGGAGAAATATCGAAAAAGTTTGAAGGCAAAACCCCAAAACTGGAAGGTTTCCAGGATTCTTAAGGGAGCATGCACTGCGCACACCCTTGGTTTCAGGAAATGCCAAATTCTGAGCGCAGTTTTTTTTCTTGCTTTATTTGCAGTTAATATCCCTACAGCAAGGGGCTGAGAACAAAAGAATGGAAGACAAAGGGGGATCTTTACCATTTTATCTATATTGCAAGGGAGTATTCAACAGCTAAAACAATCGATGCTGGCTCTGACAACTCGAATCCAGAGACTTTGTATAACACTACCTGCACTGCAGTACAAGGTCTTACACAACTCTGCAGCCAGCGAGCACCGGCACCAGCTGCAAGCCAAGACCAGAATTCGGTATCTTTTGTTTGCCATCCGCAAGCTCCACGATAATCTAAAAGCAAAATGCTTGGTTATCTTTATGGAAACAAAGTTACCTACTTTTCAGGTAGTGATTCTGTAGGGGACCCAGAAACATTCTGGCCATTGGCTCCAGTCTTCCCTCCCTTCTTGGTGTTCTCCAAAGCTCTCAAGGAGGTGTCGGCACAGCGAGGGATCAACTGGGGAACTCCACTTTCTAGATTAGCTATTCCATTAGTACTTGGCACCATCTTCCCTGTTGCTTCAGGGCTTCCTATGACAGAAATGACGTTTCCTGTAGTGGTGGAGACGGTGCTATTCACGCCAACTTTATTTAGAAGGGGGAATGTTCTCACTGTTGCACTGATTTTTTTGTTCCTCAAGCGGTATCTATAAACAAACACATGTACAAGCACACACAAAAAGACAGACAATTTAAAAAGTGCTTATTGTGAAGTTTAATGCATTTTTAAAACTAGCAAAAGGAAGGGATTGAGCGGAGCATGACAGTCAAAAATTACAAGACTTCAAAAACCGGTGCTTATTTTCAACAATTTGCAGATAGAACATCAGTGTTTTGAAACCAAAGATCATCTCTCCTCTTAGAAGAGCCACTTCTGCAGTTCTTTGATAACAGATTTGGCTGAAAACAGCTTCAAGAATGCAGACGTGACATACTGTTCAAATACCTCGCTTTATTCCTTGATCAATTAAAATGTAATTAACATTCTCCCTCTTGTGGGTGATAACACCAATCCCTGACAGACACTGAGCCTGGACTCAGTTTCACAAAAGGAAATTTTACTTCGTGTGGAGTAAAATAAAAAATAAAACTGGAATTAGTCTGCAGACATTGCTTTACTGTACCTTCAATTGCGTCTAAAGCGTTGTGACTTCAAGGGATTCACAAATCCCTTCTGAATGAATTAACATCTAGAAGACACTGTTTTCAGAAGTCTACAGAGATTGCCTGGATTTAAGTTAAGAACAAAAAGTCTCCTACACTCACTTTTCAAGCTCTTCCTGAGAATGAGCAAACGTACAGTTTGTTCCTCTTGGACATCCCCCTTGCTGTCGAAGATCTCGGCACATACTTGTTTTATATTTGCTATTTGGTTGTGGCTTTAAAAGAAGAAAAACAAACCACAAAACGTAAAACACTCCTCTTACAATCTAACAGACATTTGTGCATTTTAAGCCTATTTTTATATTAAAACACCTCCATGGTGTGTTTTTACATTTTGCACCTTTAATCAGAAAGCTAAGGAACTTTGAGGGGCTACGTGCTATGCCATGGCACAGATCTCATGAGAGCAGGCTCTGCTGCATTCCATGTTCAGAAATGTTCTCAAAAGCTGAATGCAGTTAAGTAACAGTAGCATGAATTATTCCACAGAAAAGGCCATAAATATTTCAAATCAACAGTAATTTTTTCAAAGGTGCATCTTTTAGTAACTGTATGTTAAGACATACAATGCAACGATCCAGTAGTTACCTGTGGAGTTTCGTGGCCTTTTCTACTGTAATTCTGAATGAAATCCACCAGCCCATGTACCACGGTCTTTACAGCAACCATTGCATTTTCCAGCTGCTCCCATGTTGGAGATGCTGCATCTAAAATTATTAAAAGCAGGCTTGTCATTCTGTCAGTAGTTCCAATAGTATCATAAATAAGAAGCAAATCTTCCAGCACGTGGAAACACCAAGATGCATAGGACAGAACTCTGAGAGCTCTGAAGAAGAGTTTATGATATGCTATGTTAATTAATGGGAATTTTGAAACCAGGAATGGAGGTTATCATCTTAATAATATGGGTTTTAGATATGAAAAATATCAAGAAATGCTTAAAACCCTTCATTTGCATACCTGGATTTGGATCTATGTTTGCCAGGAGTTCTAAATGAGGCCGCAGCCTGTTTAAGTTTGCGGGGTCCCCCGTGCGCTGCAAGACAATTGTCAATTCTTGTACACTCTTTGCAAAAGATTCTGGAGATTGGAGCTGAAAACAAATTGAGCGTTAGTGTGCTGCATCTTACAGCTGTGAGCTACATCTTAAAAAGATTTTCATTACACCGGTTCCTAAACACAATAGCTAGTGTCTTCAGATGGCATAGAGAGAGTATCAGTGGAGAGAAATGTTATTTCTCAGCTCAGAATCTGCCCTATGAAGCTTCATCATAAGACACAAAAAAGGGAATTAGTCATAAACTACTGAAAACCAAAATGTCTTCATATGAAGAATACACTACTGTGGAGGAAAAACCACCTCCTTCATTCTAGTTTTAATCAATATTCGATATGACTAAAGACAAAAAGTTAACTGAGGCAGTTCTTGAATATTTTATGGTAACATTTAATAGTCAGATCTAATCCTACAAAGATACTGAAGCCATCCCTTTGACGAACCTTGTCAATAATGGATTGCATGTGTGATTTATGTGCCAAGTCACCATAAAGAAGGGAAGACCATTGTTCGGGTGATATTCGAAGTCCTGCTTCCATGGCAATGTGAACAATTTGGGCATCATGTTCTCTCCGCAAGGCCTCGTAACTCCGAAACTCTTCTTTAAGTTGCATCAGAGAAGAATCTTCGTCCCTTTTAGTGACCTAATAAATAAATACTCCATTAATAAAAAGTCTCCAAGTCCATCAGAAAGACTGTTACACAGCACAAATCACAAAAGTATTGGTTTTGCACGTTTAGCATATACTTCATTTTCCTCTGTGTATTCATCCCCTTCGCTAGCAGGGCGCAGGCAGAAACCCCAGCTCCTCAGGTCTCTACAGGACCACGGGAGCAAAACGATTATCAACTCACTACTTCCTACTGGGAAAGCAATTGGATTTGCTGAAGTCACAGGGATACAGTTAGATATTTAGCAGTTCTACTTGTAGCTTTTGCTAAGCAATATTAAAGGATGACGAAGAAATAAGAAAGCCTCTACAAGTTACTTAAATAATAAAGAGGAAGAAAAAAATTAAGATACTGACATTTAAAGAACAGAATATTTAACTGATTGCTCACTATAAGTGTTAAGTAAAACTCTTAGGTTACAGAAGACAAAGAGGAGCAAGAGGTCTCATTGTTTTAATGTGTAGTGATGATGTGACAATCATGTTTTCAACCGTGGCTCAAGAGACATACTGAATTAACTTTTCATTCTTCTCCAAATCTAAAGAGTCAGGAACATTCAGTTTAAACAACCCACCCCTATATACCTAAAATAAAGCACCTGTTTGGTGCACGGCAGCTAGATACAGACAAAACAAAAAGGAGAGAGAGATAAATGCGTGGGAACAGAGCGTTGGAGTCCAGGCTGAGATCACGCTCAGCGTACGGTGTCCCCCTCGCAGGCCTGGTATTGGCAAGAGGGAAGTTTCCAGGACTACAGCATTCCAAAAATTTTCTTTAGAGCACAAGATTGGATTCTAAGCTTTGAGAGCACCCAGGCCAGTCTGGTCACGGCCAACTCATATGAATCTAGATAAAGTCAAAAGTGATTATATTAAAATGTGTCACTTCTTCCTGAAGCAGGCTGGGTGTGCCTACAGAGTCACAGGTTCCATGCCTCTTTCCAGGGAGATAACTTCCAGAGGATGGGCAGCAATTCAATAATGAGGGCAGTAATTTCAGAATCTATTCCAGCTAATTCCACGTGTGACTGTTTGTTCCTTTTGTGGGGAATTAAAAGTATCAAACAACTACTTGACACTTCTAGATAAAAATCTTGTAGTCTACGCTATTTCAATGTGTAGAAACTGAATTTATGTGACAGATACTAATCCTAGGTGAGGTTCCCTGGAGCTGCACTACTTCGCAGGAACAAACTTCAGATCGGGTATTTTACCTTAAAGCATGATGCTCTATACAGTAGCTGCACAACGTGACCAATGCTCGTTTTAGAGGCCTGAGGAAATCTTGGTTCTAGCCTTTGCACAACAAAAAGTACCAGAACTTTTCTTGAGAGTGCAGAGCCATCTTCCAGTGCCAGTAATACAAGTTTCAGCGCCTCCTCCTGCATAGCTTTAACACACAAAAATCAAAGACGGGAAGTGAAATATTGTCAGAAAACAGCAAGGCTATCATATATTAACACAATAAGTAGGAGTATCTGAATCATCTGGAACCTAATCCCTTATTACTTTTTATATCACCAATCCCAAGAAAAGAAAAGGTTTGTAAGCATTTTCAGAAATTTGCTAGTTTAGAAGCATTTAGAAGCACAATGAACTTCAAGAGCTAAGAATAATTTTCACTAATGAACACATCAGTAGTGCAGCTTTTATACTTTTCTCCACTCGCAGTCCTGTAGTCTTTGCAATTTTGGACATGGAGCTGTATGAAATAAATACGGGAAAGGTGTGGGAATGCTGTCGTTAATGGAATCAAGAGAGGACTTTTTTCCAGTTTAAACAGAATTTCCTCCTCCTTTCTGTGCTTGCCTTCAGCAGCATTCTTAACTAAGGATTTGCTATTTCGATCAGAGATATAAACATCAGCATAAATTTTAAAATTAACATCCTGCAACTAAAGCAGAGCTGATTGTATTTACAGCTAATTTACAGTATGAACAGAAGTAATTACATCGTCAACTGCACAGTAGATATTTCCAAGGAATTTTTTGTTAAGAAAAGGTACAGCTAAATACACTCTGATGCAGATTCTACATGTACCTTACCTGGTCCTAGAAACTGGCATCCTCGTGCCCTGACAGCAGCCCAAAGATTGGCAGAAAGCTGCTGAGGATTTTGGTGCTGCAAGATGAGTTCTGTAACGGTTCTCTCTCCCAGTGATCGAGCTGCCCTCATAGCTCTAACTCGACCCTCTTCCTCCACCAGCTGACAGTTGACCAGCGTCACAAGCTTCCTTTGCATTGGACGGCTCAGTGCGCTCTGGTTCAAGCTTGCAACACCTTCAAAGAGAGAGAGAAAAGGCAAATTATTGCTTCTAATCAGAGAAATTTACCTGCATAAGGCAAACAAAAATGGCTAATAGCATGTGTCTTTCTCCAAGACCTGGGTAAGAGTCACAGGTATCTTCCCTTCTCTGAGGCAACTGCATAATTCATTACCAAAAAGAATTTTAATTAAAGTCTTAAACTGACATCAAACCCATCCTTTGAAGAAAGTTCAGCTCTAGTATAAAGTTAGCCCAAAGGTAATATTCTTAAATAAAAAAGAAATATTTGTTAAAATTAAAAAAAAAAAAAAAAAAAAAAAGT
>JAAGNO010031030.1:4569-15663 GCA_033439905.1 Ceryle rudis
ATATTTGACCACTACTTTTTTGAGTGATTCTCTTAGATGGTCAAAGCCAAAGACTCAAGAAGTTTCAGCAGACAAAAATGGCTTTGGATAGATCTAATATGAAAAATGGGATGTTACTTCATCTAAGACTATTTAAAATAATTTCTGGTAATCAAACACTAGGTTACAATACTTAATAATTGAATAGGTAACTGGTACTCGATAAAACAAAAAATGGATTCAGTGAAATAGCAAATCTTATTTAAGAGATGTATACTAAAAATCAACAAAATTTTTTCTTTCAGAGCTTTTCCTTAAAATTAAGAATCTTGAAAATCTTTCAAATGAAGAATGTTTTCAGAGTACAGTAAGTCTAAATTATGTGGCAGCTTTTTTTTATTATTTTTTATTCAGCCTGAGAATTTCTTTTCTTTTTCAGCACATTGTAGAAGATGCATAGCTTCATAGAGGTACTTTTTCCATGAGCAGAAATTCTGCTCTTACATAAATGATCTTGAGTGTTGCTCAGCATACACGTAAGCACTGTCAGCTCTAGAGGTTGATAGTCACGATTGCAGAGCATTAAGAGTGCAAGAAAAATCTAATTTCCTGCTTGGCAATGATAGTCTATTATAATCAAATGGAGAGGAAACAACGATTATGATTGCATGCTGGAATTCCCTGAGATTATGGTGAAAGCAAAAGAAAGGAAGCAATTAGTACAAACACTTCTTTCATTTATTTGGCTCCAAATTTTACAAACCAATCCGTTACAAAGCTTATCCTGGAAATGTTGATGTTCCTTTTATTATTATTATCTGAGGAACAGAAACAGTCTGAAGAAGCATGACAGACATATGTGAAGAGAGTTTTCCCGGGCAGAGAAACTTGTGACTCAGAACAATGTAGCAGTACAGAGGTGACTGTGCATGATCTCCTCACCTCCACTAATTTAGCAGGCAGGGACTTCCTCATACTGATGCATATTACCTTTGAGTTTTATAGGTCTCAATGGAGGTTTTTTTTTTCCTCTATGAATTTCTCTACATTTTGAAGCACTTTAAACTTTAACATCTATAAAATCTCACGGCAAGGAGTTCCAGAGATCATATTTGCATTATTTGTCTGCTTCCCTTTGTTTCAAATCAGACATCCACTAATTTCTTAGTTCTTGTGCTAGAAGCCATAGGGAGCAGACAACTCCTATCTCTTTGTTTAGCTGCTTTTCAGACAGAAGCTGTTTTGTACTTGTCACTTGTCTGAACTGCTTCCAGTTTTCATTTCTGTCTTTTTAAAACCTGAGATTCTTTGAAGATTTTTTTCATAAGGGATGTTGTTGAAGGCCATCGTGGATTCCACATGGAGTTTACCTGTGCATCACTGATGTCCAAAAGCTCACATACACCTTTAGAGAACTCCATCAGTCTTCCCTGTTGTATGTAAAGCCTGTACCAAAAATTTCTCATACCAAAAGCTGTGCTAGCTTTTCTCTAATACATACTTTTCCAAATGCATAATCTTGCTTTTGCTATTCCTGGATGGTTAAAAAGTTACTCTTTATCATTGTGGGATTAAAATGTAGTTAGGCAAGGTAGGTTCCAGTCCTACAAAGATTTCTGCACACACTCTATTTATCCAAAATCATATAATTTAAGGAAAAGACAATGTACACAGCTTCTAAACAAGCATTTGTATAAAGTATATGCCAGTTCATTGTTCGTTCATAAAATCCTCCAGTATTTTTTCAGAAGATTAAATTATCTTTTGTCAATATCAATAGAATGTTTTAAAGTTCTCTTTTATATGTGACAGCAATGGACGACAAGGATTGTTTTCTTGTCCTTTGCTGCATCAGGTTCATGTCCTTTTCAAGAGTAAGTATCAAACTTAGAAGTATAAAGGCATCCTCCTTTGCCTAGGGATCCTCCAGCATAAAATTACATTGCTTTGTCTAAGTCCTCTTGCCACCAATATAAAATTAAGCTTACTTTGAAAACAGCTCAGTAAACCTTAAGTTTTAATATTGTATAATGTTAACTCACCCCTGTAAACCACTTGGGAAGTAGATCAAATGCATCTTGAAAAGGGGAGGAGAAGGACTGTCTATCTCACAGATCTGTCATTTCTTTTTCTTATCTATAATGCACTAGGGCTGTTCAAGTAAGAGATTCATTTAAATGAATATGTAAAAGTTCAAACTGGAATGGCCTGAGGTTGTACAATCAATCTTTTGAATAACCTCAGGTGCAAGTCAGCAATTATATATAAATACATATAAAAATGGTATTTAAATATACAGGCATACAGTCATCCAACTGCACACGCACAGAACACGTGCATCTTTCAGATTCTGACGAATTAACCACTATAACGTACTGTACATACCATACTGTCCTGAAATTTTCTCATGTAAGAACCTGGGAGCCTTTTTTGAACTATAATTCTATATTATATAATAATTTATATTTTTATAAGTAAGTATATATACATTGTGCAGCAGTATTGAGCATTCATCAGAAAGCTCTGGTCATGTTGTTGTTGCTTTATCTGTAACAGCTGCTTTCTTTGCTCAGTGCTTTAGTAATTTCATACAGATTAAACCTATAGCACAAGAGAGCTATTAAAAACTGAAGTGAATTATAACAATTTTTCTAGTCTGTTTTCTGCAAGTGATCTGGTACACCAAAGAGCTAGAAAACTGCAGAACACTTTCCATACAATTTTGTCCAATTATCAGCAGAATTAGAGGGGAGGTGAAGACAGTCCTAATAAAAAGTACATGGTTAATTGGATATGTATTTCCTTCAAAGAAGGCATCCTCAAGACTCATCGATAATTATAAATTACTGCAAATTACTGGACCTGATATATCTTCTGGGCATAGCAACATGAAAGTAGTATTGCACAGGCAGCAGTATTTTGGTAGAGGTGGTATTAATTTGAAGGACAGGCAAAAACATTACTCTGATCCATTTTTATAGTAATTGTCTTTGCAACAGCTCTGAGGCAGCACCAGAAAGGGCAGGGTAAAAGATTTAGTTTTACCCGAGGAACTGACAATATTCTCTCATTCTTCCATCAGTCTGAATTGACTTTGTATGGTAGAATAAAAATCTTGTTTAATTTTGCAGCTTTTGCAGTAACTGCAGAGCCCAGGGACCTGAGTGCAGGCATTGATTTACTGCCTGTTTCTCATTCAGGCGCACTGACCAGAAAATTGCTTGCTAATTTCAAAGGACCAGCATGTCTTAAAAGAAGATACTGCTCCATCCCTGCAAAGAGAATATGCTAATTGATTGGATTTTTGTTATACAGTTGTAGTTCTCATGCAAGACTAGCATTAGTATTATTATAACTAAGATAAAAAAAGTTACAAAACCAGAGCAACTAGAAACATTAAACAAAAAGAATTAGAAATAAGACAAAGAAGGTTTAAAAAAATGCTTGCTTGTAAGGCCAGAAGAGGCTAGACCATCTTACCAGCCTTACTACATTCCTGCAAAATTCTTAGTATTGGAGACCATCAAGTTTCACTCAGGCATTCTTAGACTAATTTACAAAACTTGGCCTAGGTTTAAACATTTCATTAAAAATCAGGCAAAGTCCAAAAGCAGGTGTTAGACACAGTGGTTCTGGTGTAACTTGAAAACTAAACTTTACAACCCCCAGATTTATAAGCAAGCTATATCAGTTATGTACCTGAGCTGAGTTACCAAAGCAACAATTCACTGTATCCAATGTTTTCTCTCTGTACGTGACTGATCCACGTTGCTAAAGGAAGGCAAGAACACATCCAAAACAGTAAAAGAATATGTCTTGATAACAGCATGCTGGGAATAACCTGAAAGGAACTGAAGTCCATCCTGATGTCCTTGTCAACACCCTGGGTAAATATTATCAGCTGCAAAATATTCTACTTGCAGAAATGCACATGTAAAGCCAAGGTGCTGCGTGCAGGTATGTCAGGCTGTGCATTTACTGAGGGGCTTCATTGTGCTTTTAAGGTCCTGTCTGCAGGTATGTGTTCCCATATCATCCCTACCCTCAATCAGGAAGAGGCCCTGGTGTGGTCTGAGTCTACCATATATACCCTGTACCTTGATGCTCATTTATGTGAAGCAGCATTTCAAAACTGAATCCTATAGCATAAATAAACTACCAGCCCCTTGTCATCAAGAAAATAACAGGAGTGATGATAGAGCATCTTCAAAGAGCAGTGCAAATGCTAATTTTCACAATATTTTCGTGTCAAGTGTGGTTCAAGTTGCAGAATTATAAAGTGAATCAGAAACATAGACACTGGAGAAAATGGAGGAACCAGTCTCCAGCTGCCTCCATAACCGATCCTCAGGTAGACTGGAAATGCTTTACATGTACAGCACAGATACTCAAAAAGCCATGCCAGCCTTAAAGTGAAAGAGCACTGAACTGATCAAGTTGACAAAATATTTTGAGCAGCATTATCTTGCAGAGCTGCTCAAATCCATTTCATTCAGGCTGTGTTAAAATTAATTATAATGTGTTTTAGCAAGTGTGTCAAAAGAATTCTGAAGGAAGAAGTCCACTGATATAAACATTCACTAGACCCATAGCAAACAGTTTTCCTGTCTGGCTCATAAAATCAGCTTTTGTCTCTTTAGTAAGATGACCCAGGAACCAATTTTCTAGAGCCATTGCAATTGCTTACCATGAAAATTACAGGTTTCGTTCAAGAAAGGGTGAGCACCAGAAGAACCTTTGTGCATTTGCTCCACTTTCTGCTGAGCAGCTTTGGCCGCAGCTTTCTGAGCATCATATCTCATTTACAAGGTGACCCAGAACACAAAACCTTTTAATTAGCCTGAAAATCCAACCTGCTTTATATACATGCCTGTCAGCCCCCTTGCCTTCTGCTGCCCTTTGTTGCTATGGCAGCACTCTCCCAACAAAGGACGATATCTTGCAGAAGGAGAAAAGCATAGCCAAGATGCTCAGAGCTTTTGCATGCTGCCAGATAAATATTCATGGTGCAACTGTGTGCTTAAGAGCTGCTCTTTGAGTAAGTTCTAGGGCTATTGTTCACCCTCAAATAACACCCAGAATAAACTTTTCCTTAATAAAAAAGAATACACAAATCTCCAGGTGGATTTCAAATATTAAATCACCTTGCTTTTCCAAATAACAGTTGGAAAGTGCCAAGTGAGGAAATTGCTGTACAAAGAAAAATTAATCAGGTGTTTGGCCGGTGTAAATCAATCTATTAAGATCTGTAAAACCTCTGTGGTTTTTACTAGTTGACAATTACTATTTGGCCCATTGTATTGACAGTACAATCAAAAGCAGAATAATTTTAACTGATGAGAACTTATGTAGTGGTCTATGTATTACTACAAAGTATGTGGTACAGATTTATTGTATGATACACATCACAAAAGGACATAAATAGATATTTACATTTGAAAGTGTATTAAGCTGTTGATCTTCTTTTAGATATTTTTTCCCTTTTATCCTGTGTGGCTTTCTCTATGGCATCTTTCTTCAGGTCACTGAATTATTTTGCTTATCTTGAGGTGATAGAACAACCTTCAAAATGTCTGAACACACTTTGACATCTATTCCAGTGGTACAAACTGGGAATTGTAAATGATTTTAATATGTCATCATTTAAAAAAAACCTGTAAGTAGTCTGGGATGGTTTCAACGTCATTTTTTTTTTAACAGTTAAAATCTGTGCTGACCAGGACTTATTTTAGCTCATAAATCTCATAAGCATCAAACAAGATACTGTGCCTTCAGCAGAAAGCTGATTGCTATAATATGTCTTTCTGTCATATACTGACAGAGATGCAGATACAATAAAAAGGAGGTCTGGAGTGGTAGAGATCAGCTTCAGGTTTGGTGACATGAAAACATCTCAAGGAAAGGGGTAAAACTGAGGAAAGGCAGCTGCTGCTTTATGGGTATCCAAATTGCATAAAGGATTTTATATTTCTTAACTGGAGTATGAAACTGTTAGTGGCAGGCTACTCTAAAGCAAAAAAGTGAGAAGTACTATAGCACTAGAAAGTAATTTTTGTCTTTCTCTAACTAATACAGAGTAGACTGTAGTCCATTCTTTAAATGACCAAATTTACTTAATCTTGAAATGAAGAATTGTTATACAGTTGCTTAGCAACTCAGAGGATGCTAACTTCCTTGACCAGGTGGTATCAAATTCCTTTTCTGAATTTCTGGCAGTATCTTTCCATTTGCTTAAAGCTCTGTAATAGCTTCCCTGCCTCTTATGCTTTAGATCCAAGACTGTCCCCTTCCATTTCTCTGCAGAAGAAATAGCCTTGGTTTAGGGGAAGTGATTCCACAGTGCTGAAAGCTGTAGTGTATTTGATGTATCTCTATGCCTCTATAGTCTCTTAGAACCATTTATGGGGGGATGCAGCTACATTCTGTTTTCATTAAGTAATCTGAATAATTTTAATTGGCTTTTTATCTGGCCTTTGTCCTGAACTAGACAGGTGAATGGAATAGGGAAAGGGGACTACCTATGGTACAGGAGCAAACTTCCCTTTCATGCTGTGTTCCAGGAAGACATGAAGCCACTTGGAGGGAGCATGGTGGAGGGCCACCAAGATAGTCATGTGGCTAGGTCTGACCGGAGGGATAAATCCGGCTTATCCTGAAGATGAAAAAACTAAAAAGGAATCTTAGTGTAGCTGCAAAACTGGATTAGAGAGAACATTTCATCAGACTCTGGTTAGATATGCGCAGTGAAATAACAAGAGGAAACTTTTCCAGCAGCAAGGTGCAACAAGAGTGTGTTGTCAAGCCAGTGATGTGTAAGGAAGCAATTCTTCCATGGTGAGAGCGGTTAAAAACTAAAACAGGTTGGCCTGAAGAGAAAGTGATTTTCCTTCCATGGCAATTCTCAAGACTCACCTGGATGACCTCCCAAAGTCCTTTCCAACTGTGTTTTCTGTGATTCTATGCAAGGGATACATTCTTTGTATTTTTTCTGTGATTTCGACACATTATGGGTTACATTCCCCACTGAAATATCTGGGGAGATGACTAGACCCCATTCTGAGGTCTGGATAAGAGAATAGACCATGAGAAAGTACTGAACATAATTGTCAAACATGGCAAATAGAGTGAGCAGCTGACAAACATTGCAGTGTAACATCATGAGAAATGGCTGGATTTCACAGTTCATTATGGGGAACTAAGTGAGAGAAGGGCAGTTTTCACAGGTAACTGGAGGGTAATATTGGGCACCTTTTGGGGAGTGCAATCTTGGAAGGAAAACCATATCCAGTTTACTATATAAATAATACCATGTGAAGCTGAGATGTTATAGAAATAACAGAAATACCAAATGCAGTTATAAATATAGCCAAACTGGGTTGTTTACTTGGGAGGAGACAAAGGTGGAAAAAGAGAGGGTTCAAGGTGGGTGGAGGGAATTACAAGCATGGGAAAATGGAGAGAAGTGAGGATAAAAGAGGACAGTCATGTATAATCAAACTGCTGGTCAATAGGGTCAAGTCCTGGATTGACTGCAGTTTCTCTTATCTTACTAAATACTGTTCTTTACTTTTTCCTGTGTCAGCATCCAGAGAAGGGGCTGTGGGTCATAAAGGCCCATGGTGACAACAACTGGACAGTATGGTGTGTAGACATTGCTTAGCTAATTTCAGCCCTGTGTGTATGTATGTCTGTGTGGACACTTTTATGTGTAATTCACTTCAAGCTGGCCTAGATGGAAAGCAGAAGACTCATGTATGGAAACATTTAAGGCCTGGGTCAATACCTGGGTAAGGGGCCCCTGGCTCAAGCATTGGTCTCAGGCAGGATTAGAGCCCGTCCTAGGGTCTGAGTGATTTGTGCATGTGCCATGCTTGTGAGCCTAGAGAGTGGAGGGGTGTGTGTGCTTGCATTGGTGAACTTTAACCATGAAAAACTGGGGTGGAGGAACATGACTTGGCTACCTGTATTTATGTTTATGTGAGCGCTGTTGTGCTCACGCGGGAGCTCAAAGGCACCATTTGGTCTGCATCAGCCTATGGGGCTGGCCCTGTTAGTGCTGCTGACACTGCATGTGTGTGTGCACTTACGTGTCCGCAGCACACGATCAGTCTTGCTATATAGCCCCAAATACTGTGTTCAGTTCTGGGGCCCTCATTACAGGAAAGACATTGAGATGCTGGAACGTGTCCAGATGAGAGCTACCAAGCTTGTGAGGGGTTCAGAGAACTAGTTGTATGAGGAGAGGCTGAGGGAGCTGGGCGTGTTTAGTTTGGAGAAGAGGAGGCTGAGGGGGGACCTCAGTGCCCTCTACAACTACCTGAAAGGAGGTTGTAGAGAGGTGGGTGTTGGCCTCTTCTCCTTAGTAACTACTGACAGAACCAGAGGAAATGGTCTGAAGTTGCAGCAGGGAGGTTTAGATTAGATATTAGGAGGAAATTATTTACAGAAAGAGTGGTGAGGCACTGGAGCAGCCTTCCTAGCAAGGTGATTGAGTCACCATCCCTGGATGTATTCAAGAAATGGGTAGACCTGGTGCTTCAGGACATGCTCTTGTGGCAGGCATGCAGGGGGCTATTTTGTGTTTTTGAAGTCATGTTTGATCGGGGTATTTAGGTGTTTTGATTCGGTGATCTAGGAGGTCATTTCCAACAATGAATATTCTGTGATTCTGTGGTACTGGCCAGACCTGCAAATGGAAGAGCATCAGCCACAGCCATTATACTAGGACAGGAGAAACCTCCTTGGTTTTGGCAGAGAGGGGAATTTGCTGTGTCCCAGAGGCTACTGGATCCTCAGCTCCCTTAATAGTCCTTATTTTGGGTCATGTATTATCCACAAAGATAGAAGTGAGGCTGGTGCTCAGGGCTATGGCTCTGAGAGGCACATATCTTCCACCTCAGATGGAGCCTAAATCCCTGATGTAGCTGGTTTTTGACTCAGTTGGCTCATCCAGCATGAAGGAGTCCCAGGTTTTGGAGGGAAGCCCAGCCCGGCATGAGAAACACAAGTCACTAGGTCTGTGATGAGGGAAATGAGATTAGGACTGGGGCCTATGACCTGCAAGTGTGAAGTGAAAGACCTGGCAGACTTGCTTCTGGGAAGAGGTGTTAGCTGATACCTGGTAGTTACAATACTCACTCCTTAGTCCCTCCTCATGCCATGTTGGACAGAATCAGACTGAATAACTATAGCTTCAGCAGGTACAGAACTTTCAAGGGCTGGAGATAAAAGTGTTTTGCACTGTAAGATAACATGACTCTTTTAACCTTGACATCTTCTGATCCAGACGTCATAGTATATATTATTACTAGCAAGCAACAGAAAACTAGGAAGGGGACTGAGGGAGAGAAGTATGCAGCAATAAGTTATTTGCTTATTCTTTTCTAAATTGCTTAGCTACCATGGAGATGAGCACAGCACGGATACCCAGAGGTACTACTGTTATTCCCACACATGTCATTCTATAGCACTGTGTACATTTATTAAGATTTAAAAATAAAATATTTTAAGAGAGATTGAATTTAGGAATTCTGAACCTCAGTTCTGCAAACTGGATTGCCTTTCAAGAGAGAATGAAAACTTAAAAAAGCACAGGACTTGAGACCAAGGGCTATCTCTCCATATTTGAGGTTTTGAAATGAAGTCTGGAGAACAGGAATCTTGTTTGTGTGTTGCTATAATAATTCATTTTATTCTGTGGGGTTTGTTCTGTGTTTTATTTTCTTCTATTTCAATAAGGCTTAAGCAGCTGAGCCAAAAAAGGGGAGGTAGTGGCAAATTAATAACACTTTATTTGATATTTGTTTCTTCTGTCCATAGGGAACTCTTTCAGAAGGTGGATATCTACACCTGACATCTCTGTTCTGGTTCCACAGCTGGGAGGAGTATATATATGCATAGACTGCTGTTCTTGTTTGAATTAGTGTCTCCAGAAGGCTTAATAGGAATATATTTATTTTGGAGACAGGACCTTGCATGGCTTTGTAAAACCACAGACCCCTGTGTTCCCTACTCTGGTGCCTCCAGATAAGGGAGCAGAAAGCCCAGAGCCTTGAGAGCCTCTCCAGCTCATAACAAATGTCGAGGAGAGGCATGTGCTTTAAGCCTTGCTCTCAAAGCCTGTCATGACTTCACCCATGCTGGAGAAAAACATCTAACCTGCAGTCAAGATTCATAACTTTGAATCACCTCTGGCCAGTTCTGCTTAGGAAATACAAAACTACCTCTGGAGTGCACGGGACCTACTCTGGCTTCCCTTGTCTTGTTTAGAAATTCTTAATACCCTGCAAAACCAATACTATACTATCAGGATACCAGCTACTCTGAGAGCAGGGGAAAGTTTACAGACTTGAAACACTGAAGTAGAAGCTGATGAAGTGGTGAACTGAACACTGATTAGTTGAGAAAGACACTGTGTTTGGCCAGTGTTGCGGTTAAAGCACTCTGCTGTGATAAACCACTTGCAAGGATTTGGAACAGAAATACACAGATTGAGGTGGTGGCATGAACAGAAACAGATTTATAGGGAAGCACCTCAAGAAACACTAGAGCAGAGGTTGGAAGAATGGCAGGCATCAATAGCCAATGACATATATGACAGCAAAAAAATCAGTAGCAGCTAAGGAAGGTGCAGCTTGCACCAAGACAACAGTACAATTAACTCACTAGCAGAAAACCTGCACTCTGACAGCAAGAGGATGGCAGCACAGTTATAGCACATGGGTTGTGCCTTTCTGCATGCAGGTGTTGCAACAGGAAAACGGACACAAAACACCCAAAATTAAGGAAATAAAAGAAAATTGGCAGCCAGCTTGCCTAACATTTTCTGGAGGCTATCATAAGCAAGCTCCTGAGGCAAAAGATGATTCTTCAATAAAACTAGTGGCTCCTGAAGGGTACAAAATAACTGCCCCGAAGCAGTTAATTATCACCAGCAAACAGATTCAGAAGACATAGTGAGCAGCAGCTGCTATCTCTCATCTCATCAACTGCTATCCCCCAGTTCAGGAGGGACATAGAACTGCTCGAGAGAGTCCAACACAGGGCCACAAAGATGATTAAGGGAGTGGAACAGCTCTCTTATGAGGAAAGACTGAGGGAGCTGGGGCTTTTTAG
>JAAGNO010031031.1:0-31987 GCA_033439905.1 Ceryle rudis
GAATTAGAAGGAAAAAAAAAAAAAAAACCAAAACCAAACAAAAACAAAAAAAAACCCCCCACAGCAAAAAAAACAACACCAACACCTCCCCCCCCCCCCCCAAAAAAAAAAAAAAAACCGACCCAAAAAGACCCCCCCATAAAGTAATTACAAATAATTTAGTGAATCCAGACCTTGATCTAGTCCAGGACTCATTCATTTTGTTATAGGTAAAGCAATGATCCACAAATGAAAGAAAATCCTTCTTTGAGAAAGATGGTCATCAACCAAAACATGTCATCATGTTGTCTGATACAAAGCTCTGGTAGTTTCTTTTCTGATAACTTAAACATTGGAAACAAGTCACAACTGAGTACTGAGAAGAAATATTCACATAATCCATATGTATACCACAAGTGTACCACCTATTTAAGAATATTAGTTTACTGATCAAGTTCCCTCCATAATGACCATTTTCACAGGATTACATGAACCCTTGTGATCTGAGTTAGTAGGAAAAGTTTTAACAGAATTAAATATATTTTAACTTGCCTCTTGAGAAAGCCATGTATGATTCAAAAAGCAAACTCTTTCCAAGTGCATAATGTGCTTCAGGAAATTGGCTTAGTGCTGAAATCTACTAAAGCTGATGTCCAAGAGAATTTTGTGATCCCTGCTGATCTGTAGATGGGAAATGCTGTTTTGTAGTAGTTATTTTTATCTCTCCAACAGTTGAACCCTGCCTCCACAAGGGCAATGTATTTTTAATGCGTATGATGTTATTATGGAAATTGGTTTAGCTGTGTAATCTACTAAAGGTGATTTCTCTGTCCCATGTGAACAACAAAGCAAATGATCACGTAATATTCATTAAAGATAAAATTGTCTTACTTTCCCTAGCCAATTCCCAAGTGTATTGCTCTGACAACTTCAATTTCTGTTCAATAGTGAACCTGATGCTCATTTGCAAAATGCTAATGAATGTACCAAAGAAGACGTATTGCATTTTTCCAGTTTGCAGTCCCAAGCAGACTATAAATTCTTTTTCAAGAAGCAAGAGACACAGTAATTAAAGAACAAGCAAGGTCCTGTCAGAAGTTCCATCTATTTCTTTTTTTCTTCAGCAACCTATAAATCCATGCCAATAGTGTAGCAAAAATTCCTGCTTTGATACATTTCCAAAATTAGGTAGACATCAACCTTATTTCCATCTGTACTGAAAGTGCAAGCTCATGTCTGTGCAAGTCAACCAAGAAAAGTGACCCCCTTGTACAAAGGCACAGATAAGCTCCAAAACAAACTTTGTGATCGGCATACTTGGATCCACATGGAGTCCTGCAACTAATTCATTTAAGAAGGCAGTACACATATCTGTATGTAAAATTAATGACATGAGTCTATTTGTTAGTAAAAATTCAGGTAACACCACTGGCTACTTCAGTTCTATATCTAACTACTGTTGTCTGTATAAAGAAATGAACAGGTGCAAAGTAAATGTCTGGATAAGGACTCTTTAAAATACAAAATTTTGGGTTCAACTGTAATTGCATCTCCACCCCCAGGGGAATAAAGAAATTCCTAAAGATGATTAAATATATTTACACAGTGCTTTTTTATCTGGGAATCTATACACTTTTGAAAAGCATAAGTAAAACTTTATGAATAAACCCTTCACAAGATCACCAAAAGATTAGACAATAACAAAGTAAGTAGTATCTAAAATAATACTAGAGAGCCATATTTTCAGTGAAGACTGAACAACTCAGAAGTTCAGCTTTTCAATAAATATTTAAAGGCAAGAAAGAATGTTCTCTGAATAGTGAAAACATATTTTCTGAAGCAGTTCTCCAAGAGTAGGTCCCCTCTCTGCATGAAACTTATGTTTTTTAAAAAGGAAAACATAATTTATTCTGAACAGGAGATTACTTAAAATTTTGAAATTCAAAACAAGTTCTTGGCACTTTTTCTGTTGTGAAAACTGCTGTTTTGCAGTGACAGAATGTGAACATCAATATTTTTAGGGAAAGTTATTTATATAATGTCTTTAACCACTGTCATAAAACTGCCGTATAGCCATTTTCAGAAATGGATACCCAGAAAGAATTTCATTCAGCTTCCATGGATTGATTCTGGACTTTTTTTTTTTTGTTTTGTTTTAATTCAGAAGATGAGAATTAAAGCTTTTCTATGATTTCAAGAAACTCTGGGTTTGGTTTTTTTTTTGCTTTGGTGAAAATATTTGTGAGGATGTGCTCCATGTGAGATGCACATGTGCACTACATTAGCTAATGCTTAGTTCTTATGTTCCTGATTTTTTTTTGTTGTTGTTTAGTTGTTAAATGCTGGTACAATATTTGGTGATGTGTAATATAGAAAACAATAATACAATAACATATACTGTTAGAAAATAATCACATATATCTTGTATATATATCATATAGCATAAAAAGCAGATAAGAAACTTGGTTTAATTGCAGCCTCCTGGGTCACTATCATGGCTAACATGAAAGATGAGAATTTTTGGAAGGATTCAAATACTTGGAGGACTCTGGTTATACAAAAAGGAGTGGAGCAAACAAAAAAGAGGAAAAAAAGCATTTTTTTGCCTCTTTTTCTTTGAGATTTGAATATTCTCTCCTACGAATGGAAAATATCACAATACAGAATTGATGAATAGGGACTTATCAATACTTGTTACAAGATGTCCACTTATTAAGCACTGAATTAGTTAATCATGTAACTAAGTGTTTGCACCAGATCGCCCCCATTAGACTGTTGAAAATTTTAAAAACTAAGATGCTCACTTTTTGTTGAAAGTGTTTTTCTATTGTTGACACACTCCTAGATTTTAGAATTTTGTACAATTTGTGATGTATTTTATAAACTTTTTCTGAGCTTTTCTTTATCTCAAGCCCTATAAGAATAATCTTCACTCATTAAATTGAAAGGAAAAAAATATTGTTTCACTGCATAACCTTTTACTATTTAAATCAGGTAATTAATCCCCAGTGTGAATGAAACTCATCACAGCATGACAAAGTCTTTGTATCTGCCAGCACAGCCTTTAAAATCAAAAGGGGACGTCCAATTTTTGTCTTTAATTTCTCGGATGCAAGAAATGGAGTAGAAATGGTACTCAAGACAAAGGAAGGAAGGAAACAAGGAAGAATCCTCCTTCCATACCATATGAGAACAACATGGGGAGAAGCTGTTGTCTTGGTTTGAGTTAAAACAGAACTAATTCTGTTTAATGATATTACTTCTGTCTCTTCTAACTGCACTTTCTGACGTAACAGCATATTTTTTCAGATAGTGTGTGCTTCTAGAAGTGATATTGCTCCATGTTTAGAGTTAGTACCAAGGATTGGTGTGCTGACCAAGGTCACTGATAAACCTTGTGTACCATGTTGGGGGATGCAGAAATTAAAAGGCCTCACCTGCAGTGAGAAGCAGATAGGATAGGTGACCCTGAACTGACCAACAAGGTATTCCACTACATATACATCATATTCAGTATAAAGCTGAGGGGTCACAAGGGTCAAGCTCTCTTCTTCAATGACCAGCATCCAAGGAGGACTGTGTCTGTTATGCCTTTGATCCCAATCCGTGTGTTCCTGAATCTGTTTCCTGTCTGCTGCTGAGTCCAGTCTGGGACTTCCCCAGTGCTTGATCCACAGCATCAGTGGTGACAGGACGTAATTGCCATCAGGGTGGGTTGGGTTCGATACTAGTCTTATATATATTTAATTTTACTATTATTTTCATTAAAGCTGGTTTAGTTTTCTTTTCCAATCCATAATCCTCTCTCCCTTATTCCTTTTCTCTTCCCTCTTGGGAAGGGAGAGGGATTAATAGAGAGTGTCTCTCATTTTTCTAGTGACCTGTCCAGCCCTAACTTTTGACAGCTGTCTTTTCACCTGCCTTTTCTCACACATGCTGTATCTGGCAGCTGCTGAAAACAACATCTCTCACAACAGATTAGCTAACCGCCTATTCATTGGCTGGTGACCTGACACAACACAGGCACTCAGCAATCTTCCTATTCCTCTCTTCGTGTTGGTTGGTTCCATTCTTCCTCTTTTTAAAAGTGGGGACTGTACCATTTGTTGCCTTTGTAAGACTTTGAGATTTGTGTGCTGGATTTTGGTATCATTATTCATGAGGTATTTATTGTCCAACTATCCTGACATAAGGAGCTTGCTGGAGTTTCCTGCTACTCAGGACTGAGTTGTGGAGTTTACATTCTAATGACAGCTGTCATGTCCTCTTTTTGATCCTACTTTACACAAAGCTGTCATTTTCTTTTTCTAGGATGGAGTAATATCACTTCCTTGTGTATGTCTTCTCATAAGATGTAAATTCTTGGTTTAATTAATAAAATCTATTGAATCCATCCACAGATCATGTCTTCCCCAGCAGTTTAATGGAATAGTGCAGTCCAAGAATGCAGGATTTGCATTTTCATTTCCATTTGTATTCCTTTTTTTCTTTCCCTTAATTATTTGTTTACCATTCCAATGCTGAACTGTAAACATTACACACTATTGATATAAAGTTAGATGTAACTAAAAAGAAGGAGAAAAAAAACCCACTATACCTTGTAAAATTAAACACTGAGGCTTCATACATCCTAGGTTAATTTTAGTATCTTCAGGAGAGAACAAGATGTGAAAAGAATAAGCAAATCACACAACCATGGAAGTATATTATTTTGTAAAACTGAAAAAGTCTTTTTCACTTTCTCTCTAAACATAACCCAGTAAGTATGATACAATTAAAAATGTATAGAACTATCCTTTTCTCTCTAGATCTGCACATTGTTACTGTATGGTGTTATAAGAAAAGAAAAATTTGTTTAAAAAGACCCTTAGGAGATGGATAACTACAAAAAAATCTACATATAACTAAAAGCCATAGAAAGAGTTCCCACTCAAACTTTTGTTGATGTTTAATTTTGTTTAGTTTCCTAAACATAGGCATTAGAGATCCACAGTTTGCCTTCCTGGACTCCACCTGCCTCTTCACAAGGACACAGTATTCCTGTATGTCTTGTGTGCTACCCACAAGTATCCTGAATATGCAAATTTTCATTACCTGACTCCCTACAATCATCACCAAATATATCTATTTAGACAAATAAATAATTTCTGTCCTGTACTTGGCAGTATGAAAGCCTTTTTATACAGGTACACTTTTCAGTATCCTAGATTACACCAAGTTGTGTGAAAACAGTCTGCAAACTATTGCCTAACTTTTTGGGATTAGTTGCACACAACATGAGTAATTTGTGTCCAATACTCATGCACATAACATAAGCCATCTGTGAACCCAAATCATCTAGATACATTTAGTATATTGAGAAATATACTGGAAAAAATCAGGGCTGCATGAAGTTAGTCTGGAACTGGTGGGCATCATGCTGGATGTAAGATCCAAGAAACATTGAAAAGGTTCATCTTGAATAACATCCTTTGTTCTGTTGCTTTTAATGTCAGGTTGAAGCCTACAGCTGAAACAAGGCAACTTGGAGCTTTTTGTGTCAAGAACAGAACAGGAGTTTTGCACATTACATACAGATGTTTCGACATTCAGATAGTGCATACATTTAAATAACAGAGATAGTTTATCTCTAACTTCCAGCTATCAATTATCAGTATATCATCTTGAAAAGTAGATTTTATTGTCCTCAGGCTGCAGTTTCATTTCTGATTCAAGTAAAACACACAGAAAAGTACAGGCACTGGACTCTTAGGGGAAATACAGAACCTGCATGACTAATTTTTCTGTATTGAATTACAGTTCTCCCTACATGATGGGAGACTTTTGTGCTCAGTATGTTTCCATTTCAGCATGGTGACAGTGACTAGGCAGCTGGATCAGCCGAAGCCAGGAATCAGTCACCATGGGTAGCACGTTTCCTGGGAAACATACGGAGTATTTGTCCTGCAACCTCAAGAAAGCAAATAATGTTCAGACCATTATTAACTTTCAGTCTGTGACTTCTGCCTCCCAAAGGGCTCAATTCAACAACTCTCTCTCTGAGTAGCACTTATTCATAGAGTGGGTCGATTACTTTCTTGCCTTCCATTAAGAATTTCTCCACCAGACCGCACAGCTGAGGCTACAGGTACTTAAGACATGTTTCCATACATGCCAGGTATCAGTGGTGCATAAATCATAAAAACTTGCAGGTCCTCAAACTCTTCTCAAAGACAAAACTCTTCCCCAGCTGCATGACAAGAATTCTTCCTTCCCAGCTGCTCCCTCCCATAAAGAGGGACAACAGAATTCTGGGGCAGGCACTTGACAGTATTTACTGATTTCAATATGTGGATTTTTTTCATGCTGAGTTTAAAACCCTTTTAAAACTTTCTGCAGAAAGTAGAGTATTCCCCCACTATTCCATCTAAATCCAGTACTACATGGAACAAGAAATAACCTAACTGACACCCTACACAACCCAATCTTATTCATAAATTAACCAAATCCAATTTTTTAAAGTAATTAGGGAGCTCTTCCACTCTTATTATTCCAACTGGAACATGAAGCTAGAATTTTGGTAATGACTAGACTTTCCTTCAAGTGTTTGTCTTGGTTTCTTTTCCCAACCATCATGTTCATTTTAAGTAATATGGCATTTGAAAATGCTTATTACATTACTTCAAGAGGTGGACTATTAGCTGGAATCTCAAGCTCAATTAAAAATAAAGAGGATTTTTTAATACACAGTCTCAAGAGGAAAAAGAACTTGAACATTCTAAAAGAAATAATTTTGAAGACTTGAAACCATAAAATAATAAAAAAGAACCCAAACCTACATTATTATTAAAACCGAATAGGATTATTTCTTAGGGTATGACTTATAATTTTAAATGGTTCTGAACCATCTACCTTATTACTGCTTTCAAAATTGCTGCAGGGGATAACTGTATGAAATATAAGTATTTTATGTTTTCCTCTTCAAACCACAGAGCTGCTCAGACTAAACCAGGATTCAAGGTGTGGTACATTCCCTAAGCCTGTGATGAGACCATCTGAATCAGCCCCTGTGTTGGAATGCGTATATTCTGACAGCTTATGCTTTGTATTGAGTGATGCATAACCCTTGCTATTTCAGATAAAGTGGTGTCATGGGGATTTTGGGGTCTCAGAAGGTGTTGGTATCCATGCCTCTCCATGATTGCAGGCTGCAGTCATGATGCTAATAGGGAAGAAGAGGTCACTATCTACTTCTAGAGCAGCTTCTCTTCCTTCTTTTCATCAGACAATGTGTAAATGAGGATGAAGATTCGGTTCCCTTAGGCTGTCTCCCTCCTTGTTCAGTTCATTTCTGCTCCTAACAATACATTTCTTGTTTGGAGGAGAACTGCTCCACTGAGACAGTTTCTTAGCAAACAACACAGAGTAGCTCTAAAACACTAAAACCACTAGAAATACAGCTCGGAAAAGCACCTACAGGCCAGGCTAGTGATGGAAGTACAAAAGACACACCTTTTTTTTGACCTCTCGTGGGAATTGAAATCACAAGGATTTTCAGTGGATTAAGCAAATGTCACCCACAATTAAGCTCAATAAACTCACCTTTTACATTGGAAGGTTAGACTCCCATTGGACCAAAGTCTTTACTTGCAGTGGGACATTTAAAAAACATGCACACAATTTCTTTCCATAGCTGTATCTCAAATACTTTGTTGTTATGTAACGTTCTGAAAAACAGACTGGCATAAGCATGTTACTAATTAAATAATGAAAGGGAGAAGGACAACTCTTGTCATATTCAGACTTGAAGAAATGCCAAACATATTCCTAATTAAAGAAATAAAAAAGCTTATTGGTAACTCACACTGAAATTTTAATTTATGCCTGTAAACACTGATGGCAGAATAAACATACTTGCCTGTTTATCTTGTGCTGTTTCTCAAGCCACGTCTGGTAACCACAGGGATGTTTTGAGATTCCTGTTCAAGAGTGGGAATTGTTGACAATGAATTTTGCAAGCCTCCCACCACAGGGGTCACGGTTCCTGCATTGATGAAGACACATTCTTAGAAAAGGGATGACTGCAAAAGGTTGACTGTGGTCAATCTGTTCAATTAAGTTTCCATTCTAGCTTCTTCCTTTGCTCTCTTCTTGTGTAGTTTGAACTGATCTTTCTTCTGTTTGCTACAATTATTTTCTACCAGCAATGAGTCTTGCTTAACGTAAGTCACGAGGAATTAAATGCTGTCTGTCATGACACTAGGCCATTTGCCTGCTTAGACACCTGGGCCTCTCTTTATCCCAGAACAGCACAGCCTCTTTTTCCAACATAAATTGTACCTTTGCATTTTACAATAGCTCCTAAGCAGCTGTGTTCAGCCTCCTTTAATTTGAAGAGACAGGCTTTTAGGAGGTGTAGCACTATATATACAGAGAGGAATCTAACTTTAAAAAGTCATTTACGTGCACATTAATCTATTTCTGAAGAACTTAACAGTGATTTCTTCATTCATCATTTATCCCCAGAAATCAAGTTCAAAAGAACAGGAAAATTTTTTTCCCTTCTGCTTCAGAGGGCAACGAAAGAAGAAGTGTAACAGACCTTTAAGTGAAGAAGAGAGAACAATCCTCTGCCGTTTAACTTTTTATAGACTAAAAGATTGTGGAAAAAAAGATGTGGGTAATCAGAATGTCTCAGATATAGAGGGGTGATTTGTAGCCTGTAAAAATTCTGCTGCTCTCCATTGCCTCTTTTGCTTTCTTGGAAACTTTGGGGTAAGGAGGTGTGGGGTTCAAAGTACTGTAAGACCATCTCAAATCACTGTTATGTACCTCTGCATTATAGGTAAAAAGAGGTATAGGTATAAGCTTTCTTGAAGGTGCTGTGTTCAGCAGGCACACTGGAGATATACAAGCATAATAAGAACAAAAATCAAGTTAAAGCTTCATTACTGTTTATGCTGTCTTGATAAACTTGATTTGCACTGTCCCAGTACCTGGTTGCTTCTTATAGTCAAAAAGAAAGTATGGAACAAATTTGTCAACAAAAAGACCCCCTAAGTTGTTAACAAAAGACCCCCCTCCCCTGAGGTAGTTTTTTCTAAAAACAACCCCCCAAAAAAAAAAACAAAAAACCCCCAACCCACACAAACAAAAAACCAAAAAAAAAAAAAAAAAAAAAAAAAAAAAGGCAAGCAATGAAACAACCTCCACCACCACCAAAAAAAGATAAAAAAACCTCAAACCAAACCAAACAGACAAACAAAAAAAGCCACCATGACTTTTCTTTTAGGATAACATAAAGAGAAAAACAGGGATCTACTGTAAAGTCATCATGAGGCACACACATTCGTTTTTATTCAGATCATTAACAGAAGAGAGAGAAAGCAGGAATAAAGGTTTGTGGTGAATAAATATTGCCTGAGGCTATAAACACTTAATTTCAATGGGAAGGCTATTTTAAGTGTCGATGACTCAAAAGCAAAAGCTAGCATAGTCAGGCTGAAACTGAATGCTAATGTTCCCTGGAAAAAATCTAAGACATAACTCCACTTCATGCTAAATTCCTTGTGTATTAGCCAAAGCCACCAGTGAACTGAATGAAGAGTTCAGATATGTGAGAAACACATATCGTGTGGTGCTTGTCAGAAGACTCCTGACAAATGGAAAATGCCATTTCATCAAAAGCTAAACTCTCTATGGTAACATGTTCTGTCTCCAACAAGGACAGAGATGAAGGTTGAAGTGCAGAGAAGGGAGACACAATCCTTCTCTTGGCCTGGAGTCGCCAAGAGCTGTGGAGTTACAACTGCTTAACTTAGATGTGATAAATTGTATTTCAAATCTGTCAAAAAAAAAAAAGGAAAATATATTTCAAGAAGCAGATCGAAACACTCATGAGGCAGGCACCTGTCCCAAAAGGAATCATTTAGGTTTAATATGACAAATGATCACATTTCAGTCAACCCAGCTTGCTGATTAAGTTTCCCATGATAAATAAAGACTATTAATAAAAACAGTAAAATGAAAGTTTTTAATTTTAGAGAACTCCAGTTTCAGGTAAACTACACTTTCCTGAAGAACTTTCAGCTTGTGCATGTGTATACTATAGTGACAACTTTCTAAGGAAATCATGGGGAAATGAATGAACAAGAAGAGCAAGCAGATCAGAATTTAATACACAGTTAAAAATCTCCCTTGCACACTCGCAACACTCTAATCCTGACTATCCTTTGGTATATGTTTACTTCTACATGTCTGGGTACTCAAGTTTCATTAGTTTCCTATTGACTCTCTGGTGCATGAAAGATCAGGTTTTAAGTGTGTCTCAAATAACGTGAACAGTCAGTAGAGCTATTAAACTGCCTGGGATGCTGGACTGTAGTCTTAAATGACAGCTTGTGCTCTCAGCTTATGTTGGAGTAAACGTGAGCTAAGATGCAAGAGCCCTCAAAGTTGAGTCTACAGCCATCCATCTTAAGATAATTAAGTTTGCTTTGTCTGTACATGTAATTTTATTTTAAAAAAAAGTTCTAGAAAAAGACTGTAGTTAAGGAAGAAAATAAAAAGGCAACTTAAGAAGGAAACAAAGACATAATTTTGGAATAATGTAGCTGTTCTCAAAGGTGACTTGTTACAGGACTTCACAGTCACTTAAGAAATTGCCCTTAGTGCAGAAAAAAATCATGTAGATCAGAATTTTTAAGAGCACGCAGAAAGTCGGCGATGTGCTATATTGATTCCCAAGATGCTATGATAGAGAAGATACAGAAATTTAACAGCTGTAAAAACTGTATGAAACCAGAAAAGGGGGAAAATATTACATAGAAAGTGGCAAACATTCACCTTGACAACCATCAAGTCCACAGACTACAGTCTTGAAAGTAAGTTGGGAGGGGGAGGTGTATATTTCTTTATCATTAAGATCATTTTAAGCTACTATATATCATGCATTCTGTTTTGGTTTTCTTTTTGTTTTGAATTTTTATAAATAAGTAAATAAATTGGTTAAAGTTTTGAGACTTTTGCCAGAGCCTTCTACAATGTTCTCTTCATGTCAAAGAAATAGTGGGAAAAAAAGAAGAAACATAAGAAACAACAGATTTAATGATCTCCACATAACAGGCTGACTTTCCATTAGAACTGAAAAAGCAGACAGTTAAAAAGAAACTGATTGGCAAAGCAGAGAACACTTGTCAGAAGAAGAGGTAAACAAGGTTCTAGGAGGGAATTGGTGCCATTGGCAGTGGGAAGAGACTGGAAACACAGTAGATTTCATTAAAATTAAATTTAAAGATTCCCTTTTCCCCATTAGCTCCTTTATAATACTTTATACACATGACAAAACATAAGACAGATATACAAACTGCATCTATCAACAGAAGGGTGACTGACAAGCATGAGAGAGGAGAGATATCTCAAATTTTAAGAGAAATCCCCCTTCTTACAAGATTTCTTGTGAAAGAAAAGATGTAAAAACATACAGAAACAGTAGGAAGCAAGATATTAGGTGCTCATTCAGTCCCGTCAGTTGTGTGAATTAGGGTCTTGGCCTGGTTAGTGAGTGCAGAATGGAGCCTTTGATGCTATATGATTAACTAGTTTAACTAGTTTAACAAACAAGTTTTTTAGTGGAAATTACTTAATTTCCTTTTTTTCCTTTCATATAAAAAGTTTCTGCATCTGTGTGCTGTTTGGTCTCTGGACATTCTTCCATTTAACCTTAAACCCCTTGAATTTCTCACATAACTTCTTTCCCAAACATCCATTTTCTCTGAACACATTGTAGAGCCAGATATAGGAGACCAGCTGTGCCCAACATAAATAATGCAACACCTAAAAATAAATTGGGATTTCTGAACTGATCTCTTGTCAGCTAGATAAATAAACTCCCTTTCAGCCAGTGTAGAGTATCAGACACCTCTGAACTGTTAGCCAGTAGGTAACACCAAGCACAGGGTTAAAAAGTTGCTGTACCTAGAGCTCAGGTCCCCAGCTGCCCACTGAATCCTTAAGGTACATGTGCGTATGGTGCAAAACATCAAGACACCTAATGATTTGGTATATTTATTTTTACAACACAGAAGCTGTAGGTAGTACTAGTACTATTCATCTTTCCCATAAGATCCAGCTGGCTGGAGCACTCACCCCTTGATTAGGTAATCTCCTTGCTGAAGGGATTCAAACCCATGTAGGACATGATCTGTTTCCTGTTGAAACTGGGCTACCATCAATCAGGAATGTAAACCCACTGTTGCTAGAAGAGCAAGTGAGGAGAGTGACTGTAGCTCAGAGGTTAGGAATTTCACATGGAGAAATGGCAAAGGTGTGTTACCATCTTAAGCACGGGGATAGGGTTATAAAACTATTGTACTTAAAGCATTTTTCATGTAAGAATAATTCTGAAAAAAAAAAAACCCAGCTTTTAACCACTCCTATTAACACCAACAAGAGGGGAAATTCTCACAAATAATTAGCCCTAAGGCAACCACTAGATTAAAAGATTGCCTCTTCTTTAATACTATCAAGGAGGAAAGATAGGTAAAATGAACAGTCCATCAAACAAAAAAGAGGCACAGAAACTGGGATAGGAGAGAGATTCCATGAAAGTTTCCAAAATGCAAACATCATTACAAATATAATAAGACAAATAATAATAATAGAATTCTACATTCAAAATACCCTTCAGATAAAGTGAAGGAGATGATCTCCTGTGGCAATTGCAAGTCACATCAATGTGGTATTTCAGCATGTACTAGTGGCTCATTTGACAATAATCAAAGTAAAAGAAGCTTCTTACAAATGTCACTTTCTGGAAGGAAAGCGTTTACATATATGGGTAAGGAGGGCACAGAATTAATTCAAGATCAACTTCTAGTCATCAGACTCCAAACTTCTCTTGCTGTATTGGTACAAGCAGCTGATGAGCTGATGAACCAAATGAACCCCCTCCCTCCCTCTCTCCCTCCTTCCCCCCTCTTGGTTACCTATGAAATCTGAACTGCTTTCTCCCTCCCCTTAACATGTAATTCTTCTGGCATTTTTTTCCTGCCCTGCTGTGTCCCTTCTTTCTCTGTCCAAGTCTAGAAGCAGCAAAACTAAACCATTCAGATGTCAATAAGCTAAATGCCAAAATCCAAATTCCTGCTGTTGTGCCCACTAACTGCAATTAGTTGGGAAGCTAAACCAGTTTCCTCCTTTTCTGTTCTTCCCTTCTCCTTCTCCTGATATGAATATATCCGATGTATTTCTGCACATTCCACTTATTCTTTAGCCATATGTCAATCTCTAAAGCCACCCTCATTTCCTACACAGGTTTTGACAAGAACAGGGTTGAGCTTAACACGCAATTCCTGGTCTATACAACACTGCATAAGGTGCGCTAAGATGTAGAAAGCATTAATGTTAATAAGATAGTCTCCTGCTGACTTACCAATATCTGGCAGGGAACAACCAACATTGCCTGAGACGGTGGTCATGACAACCAATACATTTGCCCTTGCCTAATTTCTAAGGCTTTGGAACTAAATGCTGTTGAGCTGATATAAAATACCAAGACTGATGTGGCCATTTGTTCTGGTTGTCAACAAATGTTTTCTTCAAATACATCACTACTACTGACTCATGCTACTACTATAGTTCATCCTATATTACATGTCTTCAAAAAGCCTAACAGAGGTGTAAAAAGCAGCACATATAAAAGCTCAGCAAAGGCTACAGAAAGAATTGCAAGTGCCATGCATATGGGATGTTTATTGCAGTACAGAATAAATTAAAGCTTCAGTTCTTCGCAAGTTTGGAAAATAAGAGATATATAAAAATGCCACGTGTTATTGGTAAGTCACAAGGTACACCATCATTACCAAAACTTATTCACTGGATATTTACTGGGAACAGTGTCCACAATGGTTCTTTTTAGATATCTGTCTTTAAACTGTGATGAATTAAGCAATGAGTTCCAATATTTAGTACATACAGATCTAGATCTAGATCATTTCTGATTCATCCAGGTTGGGAAGTGATGTGTCAGTGGTATTTCCTTCGATATATTTCAGAACTGTGATGTTTGGATACACTTCTATCTGAGGCTTAACATGTTTTTTTTTTCAAACTCATTTTAATCCTTTGCTCAGAGAAGAGTCATAAGAGTGAATAATCATTGGGTCAGAAGAAATGCTTACCTGCCCTTGATAAGAAGTTAATCCAACATGAATTTCACAAGCTTTTCCCTATGATTTCAGTTGGTATTGCATTATCCGCTGCATAAAGGAAACCTACTTTCCTGACAAAATATATTTGCAGTAACAAAGAGTAGATGTGACTAAAATAAACTACCAAGTAATTTTTAATGCCATGTAAAAGTGTTTTACTTGTCTAGTCACCTTGTATGTGTATCAAGAACTTTCAGGATACATGGGAGATGAAAATGTCAGCATGCACTGATGAAGATGAAGTAAGAATACAGAGAATTAAAAGTGTTTTCTTTATATCCTGATACACATCCTAGAATGAAAAAGACAGCTCATTAGTAATTATTTCTTCCATAAATCTCACCAATTAGCATAAACATTGGACACTGATGGGCCAATAGTTGTCTCCAGGAAATATGACAGAGCACAAGCTTGGCCGTTACTCCCTTTGATTTCTCTCTCTATTAATCCTTCTTACAAAAGAACTGCATAACAAACATTAAAGAACACTTCCAAAAAATGAAAGCTTACTGACTTTTTAAGGGAAAGTTTCCGGAGGACAGTTCCACAAAGATGCCATTAATATAATGAATATTACTATAAGATAAATTGTTTTCCTCACACAAACGCATTTGGATTGTATGCAGAACCCTTGCAGACTTTTCTCCCCTCCCTCAGGTCCCATTTTTCAGTAATGCAGTAGCACATGATCACTTTTCTGCTTATCATAGTTGTATTGACCCTAACATTCCAGAAATGTGTCTTAATTTTAACATAATTTTCTTTGTATGTCTTACAGCATGCGGAGACAAGTCTGTGACATTGGAATGAATGTTTCTGAAATTATTCTGGACTACAGTTCTCATGATATTATCTGCAGTTGCTGGGAGCTCAATGACTCAGATGTTCCAATCCAATTCTCTATTTAATATATGCAAAATATGCAAAACTAAAGACTAAATAATGGATGTAACATAAAACAGGGGCATTATTACTTCATAGTTAAGTGGAATACTGATTTCAAAGCTAGTAACTATTTCTTAGTGAAACTCTCTTAATTCCTAAAGCAGATCGGGAGAGGGCTGTAAATGTGTTTGCCTTCACCATCCAGTTTTGAGTTTTTTATTGTGTCTTCTTCCATACATCCCCATCACTGCTGTAAAGTCTTCGTAGGAGTACAGATGAAATCCAAACCGACCTACTAAAGCTTTCACTTCCTGTATTTCAACAACATAGACAGCATCCCACTCTCTATGCTGTTCACTCTCCAACTGTAACACATCTAGCTGCAGTTTGAATGTGGTCTTGCCACACATTATTGAAGCTGATCTTGAATTAATTGCATTTACATAGACAAATACACAGTAACATTTTTGATGGACATACTTGCCACTAGAGTTACAGTAGATTAATGGTAATATTATTAGTAGAGCACCTCTTGAATGTTTTTGCTTGCAGTAGTTTGAGGTATTGTTCCATGTGAATCAGGTATGTTAGCTTTAATGTACACACTAAGTCCGTGGAAACAACATGTGGAGGCACCTCATGTATCTCTCAACTGCCTCACACTGATTTTGTAATAAAACTGAACCCCCATCTGCTTGACCAGAGACCAAAATATTCCTCCAGTCATGGTTATGAAGTTCCTCTTTATCTTCTCAACAGTGCTTATGATTTCACCCTGAGCAACACAAGGGAGTGCTGGTTTAAGGTATACATAATATATAATATACATAATATAGGGCTTTCTATCAAATGAAAGAGAATTGCATTTTTACCTCAGTGATGTTTACCTCCTCAACAGTAGAGGTCCTGGAATGGGCTGTAAAAATAGCTGTTAAGGAATAGTTATTGATTCTCGAACTATATTCAGCTGCTGCATGCTTTTTAAAGTATCTACTGTCCACACATTGACAATGACAGTTCTGTAAAGTCTTATTTCAGCACATAGGAAAAACTAAAGTGTTAATGAAAATATGAAGTGGACCTCCAATGGCCTCTCTGCCATATCTGGCTGGGATATACTTGAGATCTAGGATGAATGTCATCATGATCATGAGTAGAGTATCTCCCTTATGAGGAAAGGCTGAGGGAGCTGGGTTTCTTTTGCTTGGAGGAGACTGAGGGGTGATCTAATTAATGTTTATAAGTATGTAAAAGGTGAGTGTCAGGAGGATGGAGCCAGGCTCTTCTCAGTGACATCCAATGATAGGTCAAGGGGCAACAAGTGCAAGCTGGAACATAGGAGGTTCCATGTAAACATAAGGAGAAACTTTATCACATTGAGGGTAACAGAACAGTGGAACGGGCTGCCCAGAGAGGTTGTGAAATCTCCTTCTCTGGAGACATTAAAAACCCACTTGTGTGACCTGATCTAGGTGATCCTGCTCTGGCAGAGGGGTTGGACTAGATGATCTTTTGAGGTCCCTTCCAACCCCAAACACTCTGTGATTCTGTGATATTCAGGTTATAGACAAATGGTGTAACTTACTGATATGACCACCACATTTAGAGTTAGATCCTCACATCCATCTAAATGATGGGAAGAAGATGACTTACAGTCACATTTATGTTCCCTAAATCTGAGAATAGGTTAGCCTCAGGCATATATCACACCAAAGCCATGTGTGGTTTAACATATTGAGTGGATCGCTGCATCAGTTTTATAGATCAGATGACACTCACCTCAGGAAGAAATGAAGACTCAACCATTTGCTTCAGTTTGTTAATCCAGGATAAAGAAGACAGAAGCACAGTGATGGTACTTTTACAGACACTCTCTGTTTTTGGAGCTACTGTCCAAATCCTCTCAACTACTCATTTAATTACAGATTAGTAACAGACATTGCAACATAGGCAGTAGGAAACACTTGGGTGGATGACAGACTTCATATCTAGTATCTCATGAAGGATCTGGACTGAACACAGTTGTACCAAACCTTTGCAAATCTGAAAATACTTCTGCTCTCTGGGCTCAGTAGATGCTAAGGTAACAGATAAGACGCATTGACACTTACACATACAAAGAAAAATTACGTATTTTAGATTATCAAAATGTGTTAGTACGTAAAGTTTCTTTTTCTTGTGTCTAGTGTGACTGAATAAAATGATAAAGAAGCCTGACAGGTGTAGAATAAACAGTATATATCAAGTATTTTGAAATACCTTTAAAAACTTTTCCATGGCAGCTTTTTTTTCTAATTATGGATAGTCCATTATAAAATGATGGTGCAGAAGAGTGCTTGTTGGCATCTTTCCATGAAAACCCATATCATTCCAAGGTCTCAGCAGCTTCCAACAATTTTAATAACTTTGCACTTTTGTATCATTTAAATTTCTTGCAGCAATCAGTGATTCTTCAGAACTGCCATGCTACAGTTACAACAGTGTTTACCACCCCACCACTCGAGCACTCTCTCAGTAGTAGCAGTTCTGGAAGCATGGGTTTCTAAATCTTTCAGATCAGAAAGGCACACCACAATTACTTTACCACTGTCAGCAATCTGTTGCTCTGGGTTACTGTCTGTTGTGCCTTTTGAACTTTTATTCAATAATTACTGAAGTACATTCTGGTCCTCAGGGACTTCTCCACCTTTTTAACTTTATGAAGTTAGTCTCACTTAAGTGGTCTAAAAAACAAGCACAAGTGTAAATTTCTGCAGGACTGGGATCTTTAAATGTCACCTCCTCTCAGTAAGAAATGTCACTCTACATAATACAAAAGCCTCTTAGGCAGAATCAGGACTCTGGAAACCACCACAGGGAAAATGCATTCATTCAGGAGGCAATGAAGCAGATAGCTTCACTGAAGTATAACTGGGTAATATGTTCTAAATTCCACTTATTTTACAGCAGTAAAAATATGTCTACCAAACTCTTCATCAGAGAGTGAGACAGTACGGTGCATTCTGTACCAATTCAGACATATTTCCAGCTGCCATAGTGCTCAGGGGGTAGAGCTACTCCCACCATTAAGTACACCAAAGAAGATGTTCTGGGTTATAAAACACCTAAACTGCTGTGGTGAGTTGACCTTGACTGGCTCCAGTTGCCTCCCAAGCCACTCTATCATTTCCCCTTCCCAACAGGACAGGGTGAGGAAAACATGATAAAAGCTTGTAGGTCAAGATAAGGACAGGGTTATCACTCCTCAATTACCATCACAGGGAAAACAGATTAAATTTTGGGAAATTAATTTATTATCAATTAATCAGAGTAGGATAATCAGAAATAAGAACAAATCTAAAAATACCTCCCCCCCTTCCCTCCCTTCTTCCCAAGCTCAACCTCATTCCCAACTCTTCTACCTCCTTCCTGCCCTAAGCAGTGCAGAGGGACAGGCAATGGGGAGTTATAGTCAGCTCATAAAGCTTTGTCTCTGCTGCCTCTTCCTCCTCACACTCTTCCTCTCCTCCAATACGTGTTGTCTCCCACATACAGTCCTTCATTACTTTCTTCAGCATGGGTCTTTCCCGTGGCTAGAGTTCTTTGAGAACTGCTACAGCATGGATCTTTTCCACAAGGTAGTCCTACAGGAAAGGGCTGCTCCAGCATGGCCCCCCCATGGGGTCATAGGTCCTGCCAGCAAACCTGATTCAGTGTGGGCTCACCTTCAGGGGTCACAGTTCCTGACAAGAGCCTGCTCCAGTGCAAGCTCTCCCTCTCTGCAGTTTCCTTCAAGGCACACCCACCTGCTCTGGTGTGTGGTCTTCCAAGGGCAGCAGTGTGGATATCTGCTCCACTGTGAACCTCCATGAATTGCAGGACGGTCTGCCTCAACATGGTCTTCAGCATAGGCTGCAGGGGAATCTCTGCACTGGCATCTGGAGCATGGCCTCTCCCTCCTTCTTCATTGATCTTGCTGTCTGCAGAGTTGCACTCCTCCCTCCCAGCTGCTGTTCAGCATTTTTTATCCTTTCTTAAATATGTTACCACAGAGGCACTAGCAGTGTATGGGCTCAGCTTTGGCTAGTGGTGGGTTTGTCTTGGAGCTGTCTGGAACTAGGTCTGTCTGACAAGGGAGCAGCTTCTGGCATTTTCTTACAAAAGCCACACCTACAGCCCCCCTGCTACCAAAACCTTGCCACATAAACCCCGATACAACTGCACACATCCCGGACTATTGATATAAAATCCATTCTTTTCTACCAAAATGCTCAAGCTCTAGCACCCTGTCTCTTAGAAATTTCTTTTAATTATTTTGTTCAGAAGGAACTGACAGTTACATGAAATATTTTTCTTGTAAAAGACAACCTGACCCTATAAACCTTGTATAAAGACAATTGGGAAGTTTTACCTGAATATCTTCTGTTACACCATGTAGTATGTATGCTGCCACTGAGTGATTAACATTACATATGTGAATATGCACAGTCATCAAATGCTCAGTGGTAAAAGGATGTAAGTAAAATATGCATTACTTCTATACTGCAGTCCACAGAACTAATAAATAAAGGAAATGGATATGTAGGCATTTAAGTGATGCACTATTCTTTGAAGCAGGGCCCTAACATGTTAAATAATATCAAGTCCATGATAATATGCTCAAGCATATGTATTACCATCCCAGTGTGAGGTGTGAAATACTACAAGAAAAATGTCAGTGGAAGCGTGGGTCATCTTGTTTCATGTTCCAGTTGTTGAAGTCTCCATCAGTTACAGAGCAATATGTGATGCTTCCTTAAAAATTTAGGTGGCCAAAAGATGTACTTAATCCTCTTGGGTACTTTTTCCCCTCAGATCTCGTTATGAAAAAAAAATAAATACAAAACTAAAAGGACTAAAATTAAATCATTCTTGTTTCCTACTCTCTTTACTGCCTTTAAACCTCAGTGGTATGATAAGATGTGGTAAGATTTTAAATTTTGCTTGCTAATATCTGAAGCAGCCTTCATGGCTTTTTTTTAAAATTTATTTATTTATTTATTATTTTTTATTTCTCCTATATTGAGAGAGGTTAGGAATTGCTGAACTGAGGTGATATTTCATATCAGTTTCATATACCAGTATCCCTCTGATTTTTTTTTATTTATTTACTTTGTCCATTTATCATTTTTCTTAGGTTTTCTTGTCAGTCTTTCATTCCTACAACTGAGCTGAAATTTAAACTATATACAATTTTTTTTCATGGGTAGAAGATGGTCCATGACACCTTTTTAGGAAGTACAGCATAGTTCCTATCTATTAGACATTCACATTTTTCTTGGAAGGAGAGAAACCTATGGAAGTTTAGCTAGTCCATCTTATCTCGGAAACAGAGCATTCCTCACACAGAGAAATACCAGTTCTTTTGGAGGTGGCCCAGGTTGATCACACTGTGCCCTGCATACAAAAATTCTCCCCGTCTAAATATGTTGCAGGTGACATAAATTTTAGGGCATGCTGTGGAAAACATGAAAGTTAATGGAATAGATACAGATAGAGATTATAGTCCCCCAAATTGCTTTCCATTAGCATTGCTTCTTTTCTGAAAGCTAACATGTCTTCAGAGCCCACAAGACAGAAAAAGAGAAATAGAAGGGATGCAGAGTTTATAGCAGAGGACAAAAGATGACATAATAGTTAGACACAAGAGCCTTTAGAAAAGTCTGAACAATTTATATAGACTCATGCAGAAATCAAAACAAGAGTCTTTGTATATCAGGATTTTTGTAGAGAGGCAGTTCTCAGAGCTTTTTGTGCTGTATCTCTGTAGAAAACAAGAAGACTTTGTTAAGTGTTCACCTGTAGGTTTGTATTTGGAGCAGACCTCTCCAAAATATAATCATTCATGCAGATACAGAACAATTGCACCAGACCTATCAAGCAGCATAGTCTGTATTTGTATATTCAAACCAAAGAAAACTTCTGTAATTAATTCTCACCAACTTTTCAGAGCAACGCCTCATTACCACTGCCATTTGACCATCTGTCTATTAACTTCACTATCATGTTAAAATAAACAAAACAGTATAACCAACAACGAAGCAAGAAGGCAGCTTGCCAGGATGTCAAACCTCTGTGCAGTAAACTACAATGCTTGCATTAATCAGCTTGAATGACATCATACTTGAGAGCTGGAGATGATCATGGGTTGGAATTTTCTTCAACCCTTCTCAGTTCTGGAAATATTACCTCCTTTTTTTTCAAACATAGATCATTTTGTCAGCTACAGGAATAATACTGAAATCTGACACATCCACCTTTATCCAGCATATTCTTACATTTTTTTCAAAGCCAGAATATAAATTAGCAACTATGTGAAACATTGGCCTTATTCTGTACCACAGCTACTTTGGTGCCCTGCATCTGAATCCCTGTTGAGGCACAAGCTGCAGCAGAGAAACTGCATCGATCTCAGCAAGTCTAATCCAGTTGTATAACACTATTTCCTGTGATTAACATACACTATAAGCAAGAGAAGTTATGGTACTTTTCACTGTCATCATCTGCCAGGTACTGCTTTCTTGTTAAATGTATGCTTGACAATGTTAGATAACTCCAGTTCCAGACCAGAAAGACTTCTTTTTGTCTCAGAATCAGGACATACAGGGACTGTGTAGACCCACCATGCCTCCAGCTCTTATGGAAATAATGAATTTGCTTCTCCTTGCCTCAGCTTCTCATTACACAACTTGCATTCTCTCCCCTGCCTGAAAGTGCTCTCATTCGTACTTCATACTGAATTGCTCTGAACCCTTGGAGATCCTGCAGAGTCTTCTGCTTACAATTGTGCATATTATACTAATCAGACACCTTAGGCTGACACAGTTAGGCTTAATTAGTTGAAACATTTATGTCTAAACCTCCATCTCCAAGGAGATTTTATTTTCAATTGTAAAATTATAGTAGTAGTAGCTGTATATGCCAAATTCATCTGCAACACCACGAGCCAAAATAGAGTCCTGACTGTTACATCTTAGTAAGGTAGATGCACCATTGAAGGTGAGGAGAAATTGATGCATTCTCAAGTGACAGCCCAGTTCACATTTTCAGTGTTGGCCCCCAGTGCTAATTTCATTTTCTGCCAAAGGTTAGCTGCAGAAAATCTACTTACATCTTGCTATCCAAATTCTTGATGAGCCTGGCTGGAACAGCATTCTCAACTGCTTTTAGATGAAAAATCAAGCCAACAATTCACAATTGCTTTATTTTTCCTTTGAAGTGAGGAAGCGTGCTTCTCCTGTAAGTCATCTTAAGACTGAAACAACTGGAGAAAACACAATAAAGATGAATGCTCTACTAGCTCACTAGAAAATCGCGTGTTGAAAAGGTGAATTTTAATTCAACAAAAGCCTTATTTTACAGCCCAAATAGTGGAGAAAAGAATTAATATGCTGAGAAAAAGAAAACAATTAGTTGCCTCCTCATGACTCACCAGTCTCTGCTGCCCATACTTGGTGGTTAGATTTTTTAATTCAGTTCATTTCATTATACCAATAGAGCTGTCATCACATCAGCAACATTAGGGTGTTGCTTCCCCACAGTGCCCATGATGCAGCTTTTGATTATAGACTGCTCTCAGACACCTGATTTTCTAGGTTTTTTACTCACTTCTGCAATGGTTGGCTGTACACCTGCAATAAGGAATCCCACGGCTTTTGCAGTTCAATAACAGCATATGTGACAAGCACCTTCTTGCGCCTCCTGAGACAATTTTAAATCGTTTCAGTCCAAACCATTTGCTGGTTTCATTTCCTTATTGATCACCTGAGCTGAAATCCTTTTGAAAATTTCTTTGTCCATTCATCTGCTTAGTCCACTTTTTAATACGGCCTCCCTTTAAGGGAGAATATGAATGGAAAAATTAAAATACCATGATATTTCGCTCTGCAAAACTTAGAGATCTGGCATTTTTTTTCAGCACTATTCTTCCCATCATAGGTATGAGTCCCCTTTCAGTCTACCCAGGACAGACTCACTGTTTCCTTCTAACAAAGACCTCTCCTTTAGTTTTGATAAGCCTAATTTGCTCTTTGGCTACATTGAATGGGTTTCAAAGATCTGCAGCACTTTAAAACATGAATTGTAGCCTGTGCAGAACTTTGTCTTGCTGGGCTATAGAGGTTCCCTTGGCAGTCACATTTCCTGGATGTTTTGAATACTTTTTTCTAAACCTGTCTTTTCAACCCAGCTGTTTTTCACAAGGCTCACCAGGGAAATTCTCTCCCCACAGGATCTTCTCAGGTTTTCACTTCAATTAAGCTAATTGTCAGCAGTTTAAATTCCCTCCTTAATTGAAAGGGCAAATGTTTTCTAAGAAAAAAAAAAAAAAGAAAAAATCTGAAATTTAAAGCTTCTAGTGACAAACAAACAAACAAAAACTAACCCCCCCCAAAAAACAAAACAAAACAAAACAAAAATCCCAAAAACTGAAGAAACACTAAGCACCAGAAGCAAAGATTGAAATCTAGTGCTGACAAAATATTCATTTAAGTCAAATGTTTTATATGTATTTATACCAACCCTACCTTTCCTTTTTTTTTACAGGAATTATTTTCAAAGGTCACATCTCCCATTCTCTGAGGCCTATTAATAGTCCATACTTCACCAACCTGTGAGCTTATTTCTCCAGGCTCTTACCCCTTGCTGTGTTCACCTCTATCCCTTCTCATTGCCACAGTTCCTTGATTTTAATGAGCTCCTGGCAGTCTTGGAAGCTGCTTGGCTTAAGAGAGCTACTAAATCTTTTTACTTGTCACTCGGGAACTGGGGGGGGGTGTTATTGTGAAAGTTTGTTTATTTGCTTTTGCAGAGGGCTATGTAACACATCTTCTTGCATTACGTTTATCCCCTTATCCTCTCTTAAATTCAGAAACATAGGGGCCTTGGAGATCTGCTGCTACAAAATCTGAATGTTGTCTCTGGGGTTATACACTGCAAAACACATTGAATGTTCAGTAGCCTACAAGAGTTTAACTAGCATGCTGCTTGGGAGGTAGCTTGAGAGATGCTGCAGATGCTAGAGGACACAAAAAGATCAATGGCAGGTCAGGAAAAAGTAGGTTAAAATGCAGAAGCTTATGGCTCTTGGAGGAATCACGATGGTGAATGTTTACTGCTGACCTGGAAGAGCAGATGAATAAAGAGGTGGAAGAGATACAGAGAATGCAAAATTATTTAGGCTAATTGAGTCTAACTAAGCACATCTAACGGGGAAAATGAAGACTATCAGAAGGATTTAACACAACTAAGAAAATGGAAATCAATAGCAAAAGAATTTCAGTGAAGACAAATGCAACTCATGAAGAGATCGATCTTGACTTCAAACGCTCGGGAAAGATGTTTTCAGTTAACTCACTGGTATACTTCAGTAAGTATATGTATGCATTTGCAAGGCTGTATTAAGAAAAGAATTCATGGTAATATTCTAAAAACTGCTAACAAATGGGAATCCCATCCTGAATATTTCATTTTTTGTCTGAAGGTTACAGCCATTTCCTAGAAGGCACCAGAAAAGTAAAAGCAAGAAAAAAATCACATTGGATAACAAGTACAGGGACTAACTAGTAGCTGCAAGAGGAGAACGGCTGGATGCTTACAGGCAGATATTCTTACCAATCTCACCACATAACACAAACATAAATCGGAAGACACAGACTGATGACTGGACAGAGGGATACTGCACTTTAGTAGTACTGAAATAAGGAGCCAATGACAGTAGCAGATTTCAGCATAGCTGAAAAGAAGCCCCTGAGATTTATATCCACAACTTGGGTATCTATAGGCACAGTATGCCCATCTGTTATAGACACGGGGCTAAACAACATCCCACTGGAAAAAAAAGTTTGGAACATGTTGCCATATTAGGAACACGGGTTTCTTAAAGGTTGATTAAAGCATCAGTGGATAGCAGGCTTGATTCTACCTTGAGTATTCCAGACTGTTTTCTGGTGATTTCATATCTTCACTGTCTCCCTTACCTTGCCTACATTTGTAATTTAAGCCTAATGGCAGAATGAAAGGAACTTTAATTCCTAAATTTGTCTTGCTTGGATAATGCTGTATCTTCTTATAGTTGTATAAGGGATTTTTTTCCCCTATGAAAATGTAAACATTCTTTGCCAACACTTTTGAGAGTCGGGGGGAAGGAGTTAAAAATATTTCCAGGCCCTTTAGTTAGAAAGGTCTTTTTATGTACCTGGCTTCTGTTGCATTGCTCTGTAGAAAGTTCCTTCAAGGGCAATCACCTACTTTCTATGATACAATACCTAACAGTGCACCTACATACAGTGATGCAAATCAATCTCATCAAAGCCATATCAGCTTTTGAGTTATGGGCTGGCCCACCTGTGCCTTAACACATATTTAATTTTTACCACTTTTGTAATGTGTATTAGGGGACTTTTTTGTATAATGTGCATTTGTTCTAGGCTCAGTTAATGCTTGCATTTGCTCATTGCTTGAAAATACTCAGATTTCTAGCACTATTTAATCTATATTTATGCAGTAGAAACTTTACCATAAATTTTAGGTAGTCTGATAACCTATTTAGTATTTTATGCTGAACAGTCTTCTTCTCTAATTAAATTTTTCAAACCATGAAGAATACATCTATTCTACACTTGCCTTCTGAAGCACATGCACTAGATATATTAAAAAAGGATTAGAAAGTCAAACACGTGAAAGATGGGAAATGGTCATGCTTGTATCAACTATTAAGTGTTTACATAATAATAAAAAAAAATCACTCTTTGGTATCTGTGAAACATTTAGATTCAGTGATGAAAAGCCCCTGAGCATACTAATTCTCTCTTCACAGTAGTATGCAGTAAATACCCAAGGGCTCATAAACTGACTAAACATGAAACAAATATCAAGTACTGTTTCATTAAGTAGCTACTATCTATCCTGTGCACTGAATAAGGCTGAAAAAAAATAGTGAAGGGTAATGTAATTTAAGACAGTCATAACTGGAGATGGTCAAGAGTCAGTCTTTAAAAAAACAAAGTAACTGCTCCTTTTCAAAATATATGAATTTCCAAAATTCCAATTAATGAGAATATCTAAGAGTCAAGAAAAGCATTTAATTTAATTGAAGCTTTAAAGGCATTTGGAAATACATTGATCCCAAGGGAAATCCCAAAATGACCTCTGGAAGCCTCAGCACTAGGAGCTGGACTCTTGTTTACATACCACAGACACCCCAACACCCTCCCATTTAAACTACAGCTTTTGGGGACTCAGGGTGCTCTGAAGAAGGGACATGAGACCCCTGAGTCTGGCATGAAGAAATGAGGAAATGAGAGACATGTGAAGATGTGAGAAGAGGTTGAGACAAGCTGTGTAACTGGTCAGTTACAGATTTTTTACAGATGTTTGATCCCAGGCTCCTATGTGCCTGTGAGTGAAGAGGGCTGCAAACATTTCTGGATGTATTTTGACTTAATTCCACTCAGTCTGATATGGATCTACAAAACATTTCAGTTTTGAAGGACTGGTAGTTTCTGACACTATCTCATTAATTATATACTGAAAAATTGCCAGCCCTCTCTAATCATATTGAATGTGCATCTAGGGATTGTAGTATAGAGACCCCTAAAGGCATTCTTAAATTCTGAGCACTTTATCTTGACCTTTTACAGTGACTAAATATTTTAGTGTGTTTCCATGTAAGTATGTGTTTCCGTATATGTGTGCTTCTAGTTTCCTTTAAAAAAACCCACAAAACCAAGTAAAACAACAACAACAACAACAACAAAACCCCAATCAACAACAATAACTAACAAAGAGAAGAAAAACCCACAACAAAGACAGGTCACAGGAGAATTTGTGGAGTTACAGGTCCCTTTCCAGGATCTGGGAAACCACTCTCTTTAGTGACCACAGGCTCATCCAGGTCTGTTCCCAGCAGAGATGTGGTATGCCGTCCTTTCAACCTGTTCCTGCACAGCCATATTCCCTCTTTTCCCTCTCACCCATCATTCCAGTTATGGTCTCATACCCCATCCAGTCCTGGTCTGCAACCCCTGAGCAGTTCAGCTCAGCTCAGCTGATCCTCCCTGCAACATCTCCCCGTTTGTACATACCCGCACTCCTGTCACTCCTTTCCCTGTTGTTACTGCAACCCCTCCCCTCCCTTTCCCCTCATTTCCCAGCTGCTTGCCGAGGCAAGTAACTGACTTCTGTGCAATAGTAAAAAACAACTCAATTATTTAGTGAGTTAATGTCATGACTGAAATGCGATCAGAAATCCAGCTCCTTCTTTGGAAGCTCTCTGTTCTTCCTCTGGTAGTAATTTTTATGTTCTTACATTAAAGTTTCTCCTAAATTATCACTTTAAAAATATAGCTGATCACTAAAACCGCAATAAGTTTTATCCTTAAACTAAGAGGTCATATAAGCAGTTGATCCAACCTTTTGAGAAAAACAAGATATGAAAGAATTAGTGTTGGATAGCCAGAATATGGGATGAACTTTTTGCTGCTAACAAGACTGTTACAGGATTTTTAATTAGCACACACATTCTGGGTCCCAGAGTAGTCACTAGACCTACCACCTCGTTGTGGTATTATTTGTTCCACAGAGACACAGAGTACATGGAATGCCAACCACTGGCTCCTGAGGAACAACAGTTTTCTTTGGACTTCTTCCAGCTGCATCAGCAACCCAGCTATTCTTCACTTACACTACGTGCTGAGAATGCAGTTTAGGACTGAATCATTAGTGTACAATCAGTTTTATGAAGTTTTGTGAGCCTGGGTAAATATCCAGATGTATGTCTGGATAAAGCTAATGGTAGAATCCCTTATGTAACATGCATTTTTGGAAAATCCTGAAGAGATTGCTATTTGTATGCTTGTTATCTCTAACTACATGGCTAGATGGCTGAAGCCACAATAATAAATCCTGTACCCAAGGAGTGGATATGTATTGAAAATGGTGCTTTTCTATCCACCACTTTGCAAATCCAAGACTGTAAACCAAGCTTTTCTGAACAACATATAATGCTGCTTAGGGTGGAGAAGCTTACTTTTTTTTTTAATAGACTTGAACTATTTAAGGCAGAGCTTAATGATTATGTTTTAAGCATGTTTTTAGCTAAAAATCTGATGTGTTTTTGTTGTTGTTTTGGTTTTGTTTTATCATAAAGGCAAGCTAATTTGTGTTGCTCAAATTATGATTGAAAGATACTTTTTTATTGAGCTTCAACAGTTACTTAACTTATATTTGGTTGCTGTTGAATTGGTTTCTTGTCACGTCTATGCAGGTCAAAATGCCTTCTTGCACACCAAAGTTTCATTCACGCTGATATATTAGACTTCAATACAAGCTGTTACAAGCAGGTAATGATTTCAGCTGAAAGGAATTTAAGAATCTCTGAGGCACAGCAGCTCCTCTAACTTTAAGATCCAATGTGACAACTCCCAATACCTTTCAGTGTGATGTCAGTTATATGGTCATTAATTATCTTCAGCATGTCACAGAATTTTAACTGGAGCACAGCAGTGATGCCCAGCCATTGTCTGGCTAGGCTGGAGGTGGGGTAGAGCCAAAGATAGGACGTGACATCCTGAAGAACTGGAGTTTCCAAAGCTCCTTCTGGTTCAAGGTCAGCTTATGAACCAAGCAAAGAAGCAAGAAGATGAGTCACACTGAAGAAGCCACACTGAATACTGTAAAATTAAGGAACCCAGGGAAGTTTTGAGATCCAGGGAAAAAGAGTATCCTCGAAGAACACCAGGACAAGGAATGAAAAATTAGGCTTGTGCAAACAGTAAAAATTCTCAGAAGAAATTGCCAAAACTCAGAAACTAGGTTGTGGAATGCTGTCCAGGCAGACAGCCTTTTGTCCTTGTGTCATCAGGAGCCATTTAATATTTCAAGTATGCATGTGAAACTAAATGTATTGTTTTGTGCTCACACAACACAGATGGTTGCATGAACTGATATCTGGGGGTAACAGCTGACCTACAAACTTAGCAAAATCTAATTAAGATATAATTAGGCGTGAGTTGTAGCATTCTAGCACCCAGGCAACATAAATGAAAAACTCATTACTCGGTATATTATTTAATACACTTACACCAAATTTTAGTATGTAGAATTTTTCAGCATCAGAATCAGAGAGCAATAAACAGATGAGATAGCCATTATACCAGTGAAACCAGGAGTTTGACATGATCTATAGTCCATGGAAAGTGACAGACAGACCCATATCAGACCTCTGGTATCTAAATAGCTTTAGGAAGTATCTGTCCTTGTGGTTGCAATACTAACTTAAATACTGAGGGTATAAATGTAGATTAAATTAATCTGAGCTTCAGACTGCTCACAAGAATAGTGACAAATGAGAATAAGTTTACGAAACTGTCATCTCTGATATTGGCTAACACTGTCTTGTGGTTGCTTGAGAAGATTTCTACTGCCTGTACCCAGAGTATAGCCCTGGTTCAATTTTCACAGTCCAGCTGGCAGTGGTTCTGTCAACAGGCTTTCCTGTATCTATAAAGAACAATTTTCCACATTAATTAAAATTTCACATTTCTTCTACCTTCTAATGAAGGTAATCGTCTTTTTATTCAATTGCTTGGCAAGCACTGATATAAAATAAACACAATTATTTGTAGACTTTGGAACCACGTTTTTTTTTTTAAATCCATCTATCCTGTAGTCTCTTGAACTGTTTAAAAACTCACCATGTCAGAATATGTGAGAACAATTGGATTTCTCTGCCTGGATAATGCTTGTAGGAGATTATGCAGATTCTTCTTATGCTTGTTTTATTTTCATCCCAAGACATTTTGAGGTCTTTATCACAGAGATGCTTATTTCCATTTTTCTTATATTAGTCTCAGATGCTTTTATGATTAGTGTCTTACTCTAACACTGATTAATGAAAAATGTAGATCTTCTAAAATAATAAGGCACTAAAAATGATAAATCATGTTGTTTTCAGAATATCAAAGAGAAAGTATAAAGCAGCTGGTATTGAATTTGCAGGAGTAATCCTCTGATGTGCATAGTGCTTAAACTTTCATTAAATTCATTGCGAATTGTTAAAACTAAACACCTAGTAGGACCTACTGAGTAGCTACACTCCTTGTACAAAAAAAACCAAAACCAAAACCAACCAAACAAACCAAACCAAAACAAAAAACCACCAAAACACTGAAATTTTAAAGCGAGGAACGGTATAACACATATGCGAACACAATAGTTTGAGTCTCATGGAGTTTGTCCAATCTTGAGCCCCTAATAGCACTCTTTAACTCATAGAATCATATAATGGTTTGTCTCAGAAGGGAACTCTGAAGATTATCTAGTGCAACTTCTTTGCCATGTACAGGGACATCTTTAGCTACATCAGGTTGCTCAGAGCCCCATCCAGCCTGACCTTGAATGTTTCCAGGGATGGGGCATCTACCACCTCTCTGAGCAACCTGTGTCAGTGTTTCACCACCCTCATTGGAAAAAAACACTTTCCTTATATCTAGTCTGAATCAACCCTCTTTTTGTTTAAAACTATCATCCCAGACCCTACTAAAAAGTCCATCCCCATCTTTCTTATAAGCCTTCTCTAAGTCCTGAAAGGTCGCAAAAAGGTCTCCCCAGAGCCTTTTCTTCAGGTTGGATAACCCCAACTCTCTTATCTTTTCCTCATAGGAGAGATTTTCCAGCCTTCTGATTTTGTGGCTGTCCTCTGGATCCACCGGTCCATGTCTTTCCCATGCTGAAGACTACATAGCTGGATGTAGTACTCCAGGTAAAGTCTAAGCAGAAATAGAGAGTCAGAATCACCTACCTTGACTGGAAGATGGCCATGCTTCTTTTGATGCAGCCCAGGATATGGTTGACCTTCTGGGCTGCAAGTGCACATTGCTGGCCTTTCTCCAGCTTTTCATTCACCAGTACCCCCAAGTCCTTCTCCTCAGGTCTGCTCACAACCCTTTCATCCTCCAGCCTGTACTGAAACAGAGGTTTGCCTTGATCCAGGTGCAGGACCTTGCACCTGATCTTGTTAAACCTCATAAGATTCACATGGGCCTACTTCTCAAGACTGTCATATTTTTTATTATTAAATGCTTATATTTTAACAATTTTCTATTTATTTTCTTTCCTAATGCAGGTAGATCTTGATGCTCAATGAAGTCTGCTGCCTAATGAAATCACTGGTACTTAATCTGGCACCAGTATGATGCTGGTACCAGAACTATTTTGGAAGCTACTCTGGAGCTGCTTCCATTTCAATGCAGAACAGACACAGCTTACCACTGGACCAAGTTCATTTTTCATTTTATCTTTCCTTTCAGCACAAATTCTCCCCCAGATGATGAAAATAATATGGAATGGTGATAAGAGTCTGATCAATATAGCAGAGCAATACCTCAGTGTTCTTACCGATGTAAGGAAAAATCTCAGAATGAAAGATCCTAATAAAAACCTTTTTAATCCCTCAAAAATAACAAGTACAAAGCCCTGGCAAAATCACTTTTTGGTGGAAGCAGTGAAACCAAAAAGCAGATATTTTTGAACATCGGTTAATAATTTTTCTTCAGCTACACCATTACATTTTGACATGGTCCCCCACAACATCCTACTTGCCAAGTTGGAGAGATACGGATTTGATGGGTGGACGGTTCACTGGATAAGGAATTGGCTGGATGGCCACATCCAGAGGTTACTGATCAATGGCTCAAAGTCCAGATGGAGATCAGTGACAAGTGGTGTCCCCCAGGGGTCTGTAGTGGGACCTGTGTTGCTGAACATTTTTATCAATGACATGGACAGTGGGATTGAGTGCACCATCAGCAAGTTTGCAGGTGACACCAAGCTGAGTGGTGTTGTTGATACACCAGAGGGACAGGATGTCATCCAGAGGGACCTGGACAAGCTGGAGAGGTGGGCCCAGGTGAACCTCA